>PVKC010025806.1:0-16350 GCA_004027635.1 Crocidura indochinensis
CGTGGCAGTAAACATAAGAAAAGAAGAGAATAAATATATATACATATACTTGGAGACATCCACTAAAGTAGTCAATCCGCAATAATAAGATCAACAAAAGATAGATACATAAATAATGATAAAAAAGATTGTTTTGTGCTTGTTATTATTTTTTCCCTCCTGCCGATGCACAGTAAATATCGGGGTCATTCGAAAGGAATTTCCTTTGGCTAAGAGATACAGGGTTTCTCCACCCTTGCCATATTTTGTCACGGGATTGACTATAGACTCCTTTCAGGTTCATTTGCTCTCCCCTAGGTGGTTTTGTGTGGGAGATTTCCGCTGTATCCTGGGTGATAAAATCAGACGTCTGTATCTGGAGGTCTTGGCATCTACACGAGTCAAGGGGTTGAACTTCTGCTTATGTTTTTCTGTGTGGTTCTAGTAGTTCTGTTCCCTTAGTGTCGTTTTAATCCGTCTTCTGTGATTGGCAGGCCCGGTCTTTGCGCTGGTCCTAAGGAGGGGCCTGGGATAGCGTCTTTCATTACGTTTCCAGGAATCCTCTTCTGTTGTAATAGTCTCAGACAGACTTCTGGAACTAGGGGAACATAGTTGTTATGTTGGTCGTAGCTTTTGCCCTAGACTAGGGCTTTTTTATTGGTCCCAGTATACATATAGTCTGGCCATGGTTCTGTCAACCAGTCATCTGTAAATCACGGTCTTGGCATATGGATAGACCAAAGGGTAAAAAGTCTTCTGGTTTTGTCTTGTCGTTTGCTGGTGAGGTAGATTAACTTGCTCATAGGTCGAGTTGATCCCATTTTCCTCATTGTCAGGGTATTTCATAATAGGGCTGGCACTTTTGGTGTCCGAGCACTATTACAGATGTTCCAGTTGGGACTTGTTTCCTGTGGTTGTGTGATGAAGTATGTCATTTCTATGATTGTGATCCAGGGTTCAAGGCTGCATGGTTGGTGTCTGCTCACCTGTGGTCTAAGTTGAGTCCACGTGACATATTTACAGGTAAGAGTTCTTTATTTGCTGTTTGTTTTGGTAGGGTAGTAGTGACTGGTAGATGTAGGGGTTATGTTGTCAATATGTCTGGATTTGACCTGTGAACTTGCTGGCTTGATTGTTTTTACTTTTAGAAAATTTTACTGGCTAGGTACCTTGGGACAATAAATCTAGTTGTGATCCAACAGGCAAGTTTTGGCAAGCAAGCTCAGTTGCATACCTATGGTCTAAGTTATCAAAGTTGATTGTGTATAAATACAGGTTGAGTTTCTATATGCTAAATACAAAGTTAAACTGTTTTCTTACAGATTCCACAGAATAGCACTTGAAAGATTTTGAAGGTTCTTAGTTAATTCTTTGGTGTGAAGTGTTCGCTTCCAGCATGCTTAGAGGTAGGGTAAGAGATAAGGTTAAACTCTGAATGCAATGACATCTAATCATATTCATGAAAACAGGAATGAATCTTCCCACTAAATCTCCAATATTTCTTTTAATCATCAGAATTCATCTCTCTCCTCTTCTCACGCAATGATTGTATCCACAAAACTCACTTGATCTGCTAATTTGACCCAGTTCCCCACAACCCAGCTGCTATGATCCACTTCTGCTGGTTCTCCACACATGCCATGACTATCTTTCTTCTATTGTCCATAATGTGAAATCCACCCTTATCCTGTTTGTGCTCTCAGATGGATATCTAGATGTAGTAGAGTTCCCTAAAAATTCACATAATTCTGTGTGTGTTAATGGAAATAATATCTTGAGGCTTACTAAAACCTCTTCGGTCTTCCCTCAAAGACCTTTTACAGCCTGTGGAGGTACAAGAAAGATAGTTTAGTAAGTAGGGAACTTGCCTATCATGCAGCTGACCTGGGTTTAATTTCTGCATTGCATACGGCTTTGTGAACCCCAACAATAGGGATTCCTGACTACAGAGCCAGGAGTAAACATGATGTCTTCTGGATATGTCCAAACATCCCAAAAGTCAGAAATAATAAAGCTTTAAAAATAAGTCCGAATGATAGTACAGTGCACAGGGCAGTTGTCTTGCAAACACTCAACCTACTTTAATACTAGACTACCTCCTAGTCCCACTAAGAATGATCTCTTAGTGTGAGCCAGAAGTACTATGAGATGTGGCACAAACTTAACAAATTTAAAAAAAATAAAAGCTATAAAATGAGAGACACTATATATAACTTTCTGAGTTTTTTTTCCAATAGTCAACAAAAATTTTTGAATGAAATTTTATTTTGAAGTTATATTTGACCCTAAAACCAGTTAGGATGGACTATGCTAATGTGTGAAATTTTTCTAGAGAGAAAATTCAGAGAAAAAAGTGTTTTATGTATCTGAAACCTAGAATTAAGTTCCAATCCTTGGCACCTCATAAAGGATCATCCTAATATCACTCTGCATGAACAGTAACTAAGCACAGAGAAAGACTCTTGAGCACAGAAGCATGTAGATACTCCAAAAATGTCTGAAAAAAATCAAGGAGATAATAAAGGGTTTCTGTTGATTGATGCTTCTCTTGCATATCTTGCCTTGTAAGACACTATTTTGATTCTTCGAACCCTATATGGTACCCTGAGACTTCCAGAAGTAACCCTAAAATATAGAGGCAGGAGTAGGTCTTAAGCACAACTGTATATCACTCACATTCCCCCCCCACCCCCGCGCCAATAACAAATCATGTGAGAATTTACCCCTAATGTTTAGGAGAAAACTGTTACATTTTAATAGTGTTAATGTGTCTATATATTATAGCAATTGCTATGGACAAGCCTAAAATGTATACATTAATTCAAACTATAGTATTATAAAAGAAGTTATATGACAGGATATTTATATTTATATAATTTATCAGATTGTGAAGTGTTTATTTCTTAACTTTGTTATTTCAGTATGCTCTATAAATGAAATGTTGCCTATTTTAACAGTCATTCAATTCATTCTTCATTTCTTTATGTATCTATATCTTTTCCATAAAGAAAAATGTCCATTAGACTTAATTTGAATTACAAGTGTTTCTACTGAGCTATATTTTTATTTTTCTGAAAAAGAAATTTCAGTGCTTTTAATCGTAAAAACTATCCACTTCATCTGCTAATTTACACATACACATAGTCCTCTTTATCTATTGAATAGTTTAACATATTTTAAATTGAGTATGCTTTAAAGATTTTAACATGTCATTTTATTTTACTCATGTAGTTGAAATCTATAGCTCTTCATGTGTCTATAAACACCCCATATTGCAATCATAAAAGAAAATTTATTTAAAACAAAAACAAACAGTAAAATAATGAGATTAATAGTGAGATTTTATCAATTGTAATGATTCAAATAAGAGAGGTTTATATTTTATTAATAGGCCAGTTTGTGGACTGAAAAGATACTTCAGTGAGTAGGGAGCTTGCCTTGCTTGAAATCAATTCACCTTCAATCTTTGGCACACTAAGAGGTCCTGCAAGCCCTGCCAGGATTGATCAATATTGATCAATTGTTCAATAGAGACCTGAAAATACCTGTGTGTGATCCAAAAACAAAACAAAACAAACAAAGAGGAATGAAATTCTGTGCTGGAGAGATTGTAAGTACAGTATGTAAATTTATTTCCTTAGCACGCTGCCAACCTAAGTTCGATTCCAAACACCCATGTTGTTCCCCACATATCTCCAGGAGTGTTCCTTGAGCAGAACACTACTGGAAGTTTTTAAAGTTGTTTAACAAACAAAAGCAAACTAAAGAAAAAGAGTTATCTTAAGGCTAAAGTGATAATGCAGTAGATGAAATATTTGTCTCGTACCAGACTGACTCTTCTTTGATCCTAGGCATCATGTATGGACTACTGAGCACAGACAAGTGGGATACTTCTGTGCAGATCTAGGAGTAAACATTTACTTACTTTGTTTCATTCTATTTTTCTCTGCCAATAGTGTACTAATAATTTCTAAATATTGTAGCAATCCTGTATAACAGGAACATAGACGCTAAGACACACAATGTCAATATATGTATGAAATCATTTTAATATTAAAGCATCACAAGTCATAATTTAGAAACATTATATTGTAATTATTCTTATATCTGCATTTTCAGTGACACGACAATAATATGATCCAAGAAAAATAGTTATCAAAAAGATACTGAATATTTATAACTTTAAAGAATATTGATATATAGTGTTCAATAAAATATCCGAAGAGTTGGGAATTTTTTTTGGCTTTTGGGGCCACCCAGTGACATTCAGGAATTACTCCTGGCTCTGAACTCAGAAATCACTCCTGGCTTGGGGCAGCATATGGAATGGTGGAGGATTGAACCACAGTCTGTCCTAGGTCAGCCCTGTGCAAAGCAAATGCCCTACAGCTCCATCACCACTTTGGCCCAAACAGTTGGGATGTTTAATGAATACATAAAAAATAAGTTATAGTTCATATATGTGTGTATAAAGCTATATCTTCATATAAATGCTAATTAATTTTTTTAGAATAGAAGAGCATAAATATTTTATGTTGTATGATTCTTGGTATATATGTATATTTAAACACAGAAAATAATACTGGTTAAAAATGTGGAAAAGGAAGGGAAATGTCATAGTAAAACTAGCTGAATGAATAATAAAACCAAGTTGATTAAATGAGATTATATAATCTCATTCTTAATAATATATTATATAAAACATCTTTTCAAGAAAAAACTAAAATTGATATTTTAAATTACCTTTATAGATGTTATAAATTAAGCTACACCATAGAATTTCAATATATGAAATTAAATACTAAGACATTTTCATCATAAATTTTAGAGAAAAATAATCAGCATTTAATTTCTCTTTCTCATTTTATATTGTTAAGATAGAGCATGAAAGCTATAAAAATAATTTAACTGATCTATTTTATGAAACTGATGCTAATGTATTGAAATACTGAAATTATTTGATCTCCACTGCAGTATATACAGTATATAATAAAAGTAATTAAGATATTCTATCAACTTAGAACCAAGTTTGATCAGCTAAATTTTATTCAATGAAGTTAAGTTCAATATTACTCTCAGACAAAAATCAACACAACTTTTCATACATAATATTGAAAAATGTTATTGTCCAGTTATTTGGCACCTATACCTAGTTAAGTTCATTATGCTATATGTTATATTATAAGAACTCTCAGCACTCGAAATAACTACTATTTCATGGAAAAGCATATGTGGCTGAGATGCTAGTTCACAATAATATGAAAATAGTGTATAAAAGGCATTATTGAAATACTCAAATGAAAAATGAGAAGATACAATTGATAAATTGGTAAGGAATAGGTAATCTTGGTCAGTTTTGTGGGGGGTATCATTTAACTTTATTTGTTCGTGATCAATCAGTTAACCAGTTGATGGTCTTGGTCATCTTTTATGCTTATTTTTTCAGATTTTAATTTTTCAATTCTTATGGCATTTTTACCTTGTTCATTCTCACATTTCTAGATCCTCTAAAGTTATGGCTAGGAAATTGAATTGCAGTTTTTACTGGCTATGACAAATAGCTCTTGTTTTAAACTTCCTCATAATACTAATTTTATACACTTGATGTATTGCATTGTTATACATATTATTTCAAATTACGCAAGTCAATGAGATAAATTGTATACATTAATAATTTTATTTCATAAAAATATAAGTGCAGTTATGAAAATATTTATTTATTTGATAAATAATTATGTATTATTAAAAACAGTAAAATAGGGGCCCAGGAGATAGCATGGAGGTAAGGCATTTGCCTTTCATGCAAAAGGTCATCGGTTCAAATTCTGGTGCTCCATATGGTCCCCCATGCCTGCCAGGAGCAATTTCTGAGCATGGAGCTAGGAGTAACCCCTGAGCACTGCCGGGTGTGACCCAAAAACCAAAAAAAAAAAAAAACAGTAAAATAGATTATTAGTTCACAACATATCAATTTAGAAAAAGTAAATCTACTGAATCACTAACAATGGGATTAAATTTTTATCTCTTGGAAATAATTACTTAAAACTGTAAGCAAAAGTTGAAAAAATAAACTAAAACAAGTACAATAAAATGTTAGATACAATATTTTAAACTATGTTGCTAATATCTGAATTTGAATATATTATGTATTATATTTCTGCATCATGACCAACTTTGATCAGAATTTATTCTTAGTTCCATAGTAATGAAGCCATATGTGGTGTTATGGATTAAGTTTGGGGTAGAATATGTAAAGCAAACTTCTCACCTTCTATACAATCTTTCTGAACAAATAAATTACTCTTTCTAAGCCATTGTTTGTACTTTTTCTTAAGTCTAATGAATAGCCTCATACTTCCCCCATCTTCTTGCTTCCTTCTTGGCCCCCGAAATCGGTAATTGTAAATGTTGAATATAATGGCAAATCAAAATCCAAAAACAAAACAAGGTGTTTTTACTGTAACAATGTCTAGCATGACAACTGAGTAAGATTATAATATATTTTTAAATAGAAAAGCATTCTTTATTTTTATTACCATTAATACGGGACAATGTAATCTAACATTAAGAATTTTCTTTGTGGGGCCGGCAGGATAGCATGGAGGTGGGGCATTTGTCTTGCATGCCGAAGTACGGTGGTTCGAATCCTGGCATCCCATATGGTCCCCCAAGCCTGCCAGGAACGATTTCTGAGCATTGAGCCACAAGTGACACCTGAGCGCTGCCAGGTGTGACCCTCCACCATAAAAACAATTTCCTTTTTATAATTTTCTCAGTCCTCTAAAGTAGACATAAAGTTAGGCAATTGATTTATTTGAAATTTGCTTATGCAATCAATAACTATTTTGTATTGTGAACATATCTGTGATATACTACTGACAAATATTCTAAATTTCAAATAGAATATAGTCTCAAGAAAAGCACACTTTTACTGAAGACTTAGAGATAGCATAGATTGCCTATCCTCATAAAGTAGAACCTAATTCAGGAGAAGCATCCCATGGTCCCTTGCACATCACTGGGATTAGCTCTGTGTCTCCAAATTCTTCTAGGCTGACCCTGGAGACACTAAGCACTGCTGGTATTTATAGTAAGTACATGAAGGAATGCAGTTGCTAAAGGAATGTGGCTGCCTAGATCATCCTTTTCTGAAGAATATAGTGTGGAGCAAAGAAATAGAGAAGAGGAAGAAAGATGAGAAATTATAGGAAGCAGGAATCAAGGTTATTCTGTCACGTTATTACTATTGTTAAAAAATGACAGATGAATATACAAACCATGAAGCCAGCAATACTGAAATTATGAGACCAAATTTTAACAATCAACCTTAAAAGATGTCTTCAAAATGGCAAGCAAGGCAATATGGTAAGGAACCTACGAACATTACTTTAGGGAGGAGGACACGGGCTGTATATTGGTGTAGAATATTGTATATCTAACAGTAAACAATGAATTACTTTGCAAATAATGGTGCTAAATATGTAAATAATGGTTCTAACCAAATAGAAATAATTTAAGGAATATGGTTAGAAGGGAGCAACAAATGAGCAGAAAATTTTTCAAAGATGGAATGGTACCAGAACTTTAATATGTCTGGTGGTTCTATGTGCATGTTCAATCTATGTCTCTTAAGTTCTATAATGTTGTGAACAAATAATAAATCAAAATTGAGAAAGTTATGATAAAATCATAATAAACTAAAACTTTATCCTCTAAGTGTTCTTAGAGATGAAGCTAGCATTCTTTTATATTATATACACATTATTTCATTAAGTGTTTTGTGGGGCTGTAGAGATAGCATGGAGGTAAGGCATTTGCCTTGCATGGAGAAGGACAGCGGTTCGGTTCGAATCCCGGCATCCCATATGGTCCTCTGAGCCTGCCAGGAGCGATTTCTGAGCATAGGAGTCAGGAGTAAGCGCTGAGCGCTGCCGGGCGGGACCCAAAACCCAAAAATAAATAAATAAATAAATAAGTGTCTTGTTACTGAGTTCATCAGCTAGTACCCAAGACAAAGCTTATTAATTTTTACTTAAATAAATCTCTTATTTCATCAGGATACTTTTAAATCATCTCGACAATCTTAGAACATTATTATTATTGTTCTACATAATTTTGTCATTGCCTGTGTCCTGACTCTCATTTTCTATCACAGACCCCAAGAGCACTCTTTGCCACACCGTGTGCTTTCTATTCATCACACAAGCAATCTCATTGCTGCTTACAGCCCTTCAAATATGCTGCTTCCTCTGTGTGGAATTAGTTCCCTTGGAAGTAATCATGTCTGACTAGAACAATCATTCAAATCTCAGCTCAAACAGATAATTTCAGAGACAGATTTTTCATGACCTGAACCTTCATTCTTTTTTATGATTTCTTTCCTATAGATCCCATGTATTACATCTCCACTACTACTGATGCCTGAAGTTATCAAATTTTTTTTTGCATTTCATTTTTGCCATCTTTTCTCTATTAAATCTCAGTATTATAGTTATTTTACTTTAGTGTAGTTTTCCAGGCACCTTAACTATTTCATATAAACTCTGCGTAGGCAGTCTGTGTGTGAGTTGTGTGTGTGCAACAAAAATAGGTTAATTATATACATTTAAGAGAAAACAAATACTGAATTGATTAGTCTTTTTTATGAACTTTTTCAATTTATTTGTGTTTTTGGACTATTCAGGACTTCCTCGTGGCTCAACAGTCTTGTACCACTCTTGGTGAGTATTAGGGAGCTATATGAGATGCTGGGGATGTAATGGAAGTCAGTCATATGCAAGACACATACTGTACTATCTTGTCATTCTCTCATTTAGAACTTTAATTGTTGCTAATAGGTTGTATAAACTGAGTACATTGATCAAACACTTTGTTCTTTTATTTGCCTTAGTTAATATGTCTGTTTTTTCAATCTTACTGTATATCTGATATGGACTCAACTGACTGCCTGAATTATGTGCACTATTTCTAATAGAGTAGATACTTTCTAACATTTACTATCTTGATCACAGAGCATAGTTTTTACTTCACTAGTTAAAAATATTCATTGACTTGTTTTTCTAATAGTTCCCACCTAAATATAAGCATAAATCAGTTACCTATTAAATGTCTACAGGCACACTAGAGTTGAACTCTACTTTTGCCATTCATTCATTTAATTATAGCTGGAGTTTTTCCAAGGGCAATGCTAATTTATACAAAGATTAATTTATGAGTACCATCAAGTATACCTTCTCTTAACAGTTTATAGGTCCCTAAGCCCAATTACTACTGCTGACTTCTGCAAGCCTAGGAAGGCATCCCTAATCAACACTGAAACTATGTTTTGTGATATCAATCTTACCATAAACTGATAAAAGTTTCTAAGAATATTCCTAGAAAACTTTCTAAATCAACTTTTTAAAGTTATCGCTGGATTATAATTTGCATCAAATATGCTTTAAAAGTGTATAGTTTGATAGTTCTGGCATATCCAGATCCTCATGAAATCAGCAGCATAAGCAAAATTTCTACTACATCCTTACTATGAAAGATTAAGCTTGAAAGTCCTTTCCTCAGAGATTTCTCTGACCACCTGATTAATACAAAGTAGAAGCTGCCTTTCCTTTCCTCAATTACTCTCTGCAAATTAGTACTCATGTCATAGTCTCATCAATGTCTTAAAATTATTGTCATATATTTTCATTCCATAAAGTGGATAGCTAAAATGTATATAATTATTAAAATATAGTTAAATAAAGTGGAGAGATGAGACAAATGAAAAATTGTCAACTGTCACTATGAGATATTAAGTGTATTTATATATGAATGTGGAACCATTTTCTTACCATGAGACAGCATAATTATAGCAAATATGCATATTTTTGTCAAAAATAGGTATGACCATTATGTGAAGTTTATTACAGTTTACTGACAGAGTAAAGCAGGATTTAGATTGAAATATTAAGGTATTAGATTATGCTATAAAATACGTATGTGGATTAATTTATTACATTTTTTATTTATTTTTGTTTTGGGGCCATACTGGTGATCCTCAGGGAGTACTCCTGGCTATGCTCTCAGAAATCTCTCTTGGGTCGTTGGACCATATGGAATGTCGGGGATTGAACTGAGGTCTGTCCTGGGTCAACCACATACAAGGCAAATACCCTATCACTGCGCTATCGCTCTGGCCCCTCTTTGTGACATGTTTCAGTGTGTAAAATGTGATATATTCTTGGAATTAATTTGTTTATATTTTTGGTATATTTAATATTATTCAACTCTTTTTTATTTGTTTGTTTTTTGTGTAACACTCAGGGACACTGAATGATTACTCTTGGCTTTATGCTGAGAAATCACTCCTGGAAGGCATGGGGGACTATATTGGATGCTAGGATTTGAACTACTGCTAGTCCTGAAACGACTGCATGCAAGGCAAACACCTTATTGCTGTGCTATCTCTGAGATCCCATATTTGACTCTTTTTGAATTAGCATCTTTATGTAAGCAACATAATACAACCATGTTTATAGTTGAGTTTCAGTTATAAAAAAAGAACCCCCCCCTTCATCAGTGCAATAATCCCACCACCAATATTGCCCATTTCCCTGCTTCCTAGCACCCTGCCTGTATTCAAGACAGGCATTCTTTATTCTCACTCATTACCATAGTCATGATAGATGTCAGTGTAGTTATTTCTCTAACTGAATTCACCACTCTTTGTTGTAAGCTACATACTTTGGACCAATCTTCCCAGTCCTCATCTCTATTATCTCTGTATCATTACAATAATGAATTTTAATTTTCCTTAAATATAATAAATGAGTGAGACTGTTCTGTGTCTTTCTCTTCTGACTTATTTCAATCATCATAATTGTCAAGTCATCATGTATAGGAAAATTTCAAGACTTCATTTTTTCTGATGGCTGCATTGTATTCCATTGGGTATATGTATAACAATTTCTTTTTTACTCAACTACTCTTAGGCATCTGAGTTGTTTCCAGATTCTGGCTATTGTAAGTAGTGCTGCAATGAAAATAGATGTGCAGAAGGTATTATTATACTGTGTGTTTGTGTTCCTAGGACATCTCTCTAGGAGTGTATGGCTGAATTATATTGGAGCTTAATTTCCAATTTTTTGAGGAATCTACATATTATTTTCCATAAAGTCTGAACAAGATGGCATTGCACCAGCAGTGAATAAGAGTTCCTTTCTACCCACATCCCTGCACCATTGATTGTTCTTATTCTTTTTGATGTGTAACAGTCTATATGGCTTAAGATGGTACTTATTTATGCTTTCATTTGTATGTACCTTTTGATTAGTGATGTGGAGTATTTTTCCATGGGCATTTGTATTTCTTCTTGTCTGTTCATTTCTTCTCCCCATTTTTTGATGAAATAAGATGATTTTTGCTTATTAAGTTCTGTCAGTATCTTGTAAATCTTAGATATTAGTCCTTTATCTGATGGGTATAGTTTGGGTGGCTTTCATATTATACTCATTATTTTTTGTGAGGTGCAGAAGTTTCTCAGCTTAATCCCATTGTTTATCTCTACTTCCACTTGTTTGGAGAGTTATTTTTCCTCCTTGAAGATTCCTTTAGTCTCAATGTCATGGAGTGTTTTACCTAAGTGTTCTTCTATATGCCTTATGGTTTAGGGTCTAATATTAAGGTCTTTAATCAGTTTGTTTTTTATCTTTGTGCATGGTGTTAGTTGGAGGGTTGAATTTTTTTAATGTGTTTGATAACTTATCCCAGCACTACTTGTTGAAGGGGCTTTCCTTGCTCCATTTTGTGTTTCTTGCCCCTTTATCAAAGGTTAATTGATTCTATGTCTGGGAAACATTCTCTGAATACTGAAAACTATTCCGCTGATTTGAGAGTATATATTTATTCTTATACCATGCTGTTTTAATGTCTAGTGCTTTAAAGTACAATTTAAAGTTGGGAAAAATGATACCTCCCATCTTTTTCCCTCTTTTGTTTGTTTTAGATATTTGTGAGTGTTTATTATATTAAATGAATTTCAGGAGTATTTGATCCACTTATTTGAATGTTGTCATGAATTTCCTTAGGGAATTGCATTACATTTATACAATGCTGTTGTGAGTATTGCCATTTGAATGATAATCTTCCCAATCCAAGAACAGGATATGTGTCTATATTTCCTTCTTTCATCTTTTATTTCTTTAAGCAGTGTTCTATAGGTTCTTTGTATAGATACTTCATCTCCTTATAAGTTGACTTCAAGCTATTTGAGTTTGCGTGACACTAATGTAAATGGGATTGATTTTTTAATGTCCATTTCTTCCTATCATTATTGTTGTATAAAATGCCCATTTATTTCTGTATATTAATATTGTAGCCTGCTACTTTACTATGTCAATCTATTGTTTCTAAAAACTTATTGGTTGAGTCTTTTGAGTTTTCTAAATATAATATTATGTCATTTTGAAAACAGTGAGAGTTTGACTTCTTCCTTTCCTAGCTAGATGCTCTTGATATCTTTTGTTCGCCTAATTGCTATGGCAAGTACTTCCAGAACTATGTTGAATGAAGTAGTGAGAGGAGCTAGTGATGTCTTGTATCAGATTTCAGAGGAAAAGCTTTTAGTTTATCCACATTGAGAATAATATTTGCCATTGACTTGTGATAGATGGCTTAACTATATTGAGAAAAGTTGCATCCATTTCCATCTGATTGAGATGTTTTATCATGAATGGGTGTTGGAACTTATCAAATATGCTCTCTGCAACTATTAATATAATGGTTTTTATTATGGTTTTTATTTTCCTTTTGTTGATATGGTGTATTATGTTGATTTATTTATATATGTTAAACCAACATTGCATTCCTGGAAAGAAACCTACTTGATCCTGGTGTATGACCTTCTAAATTAGATGTTGGATCTTTGCATAGGTTTGGATGTGTGTTCATGAATGATATTAGTCTGTAGGTTTTTTGTTTGTTTGTTTGTTTTTGCAGCATCTCTTTTTGATTATGGTATCAGGGTGATGTTAGCTTTATAAAAACTACTTTGATATCGTTCCTATATCTTCAATTTCCTGAAAGAGCCTGAAATGGATTGGTAGTAGGTCCTATTGAAAGGTTTGAAAGAATTCATTAGTGAATTCATCTGAGCCTGGACTTTTATTCTTTTATTTTTGGAAAAAACTTTTTGTTTGTCTATTTGCTTTTTTGGACTGCACCTGCAGGCGCTCAAATGTTACTCCTGGTTCTTTGCTGAGAAATCGCTCCTGGCATGCACGGGAGACCATATGGAATGCCGGGGCTTGAACCTATGTGAGTCCTGGGTCAGCTGTTTGAATGTCAAATGCCCTACTGCTGTGCTATCTCTGCAGCCCCATGGAAACACTTTTGATTGTGTTTTTTTTTAATCTCAAAATATTTGTGATATTTACACATTTTCTCTGTTTTATTTTTTCTAATTTTGGGAGAGGAAAAAGTTTCCTCACAGACCTAAGTCCTATTTGCTTCTGTTCTCTGTGAATGCTTGTAGATGATTTCTTTCTTGAGTTTTGGTTAAAATCAACCAAACCAAACAATTGGAATTGTTGTTTTTAATTCTTAGGATAGTAAGTATATATTGATTTTATTTCTTTAACAGATGTTAACAGATACTGTATGAAGGGTGAGATTAAATATGAAAAAATACATTGAAAATTAAAAAGACTGTTTTTTATTTTGGTTCTAAAGAAAATAATTGTCCCTTCAGAATGCCAAAAGTCACAATCTGTGATTACCAAGTACCTAACACAGGTCATTCTTGTGGTATATTCTGTCTCTGTGTTTTTTGATTCACATTTCCCAAACTACATATATTATATGTTTCTGCTCATAATTTTTTGAGAATTGCTTATTTGAGTCTTTTGAACATTGAGTAAGTTGTTTTATTAGTTATAATTCATTTGTATAAATTCTCTATATTTTGGACATGAATATATATCTCAGATATCTGCTGATTCATTTATATCTTGGCAACATTTAGGTTGCTTATTTTTGTGGTAATTTATGGTTTTATCTGGTAATAGTATTTGAGTAATTATGGTTTGTAATAATATTAACAATAAGGTTTCATGCATAACAATTTTTAGCATTGCATTCTCCACTTGAGTTATCCCAGTGTTTCTCCCCATCCTATTTCCATATCCACTACTCCTCTGTGGGTAACTAAGTTTAGAAAAAGTCATGTAGTAGTTTTGCTAGCTAGATCAATTTTCTAAATTTTGAAACCCAAAGGAAATGAGATCACTGTAGATGTCAGCTTGCCTCCTCAGCCTACAGTATATATATAGTATATATATACTATATATATACTATATATAGTATATATATACTGAGTTCAACCTATATATATATATATATATAGGTTGAACTCAGAAACCACATAAGAATCCTCCAGCTCAACCAAGCATGCTTCCAGAGCATAGAACCAGGACTCAGCGCCAAAATTCTGACATGGCACAAAGAAAAAAACAAATAAAGTGTATTCTTCCTTTTTTAATACTTGTCACTTATTAGAATATGAATTTATCTCTGACTTTAATGTCCTGACCTTTAACAGTTTGTATTGTGATAGTTCATTGAATCATGTCTATCTTACGTATTTAATATAATTTTCTGGTCATTATTTTCTGTGAAGGCTTACATTTTATCATTAGAGGCCACTTTGGTAGATTTGTGTATGTTGAGTTACTCCCAACAATGGTCAGTACAGCGACACCTTACCTGGGATATCTGAGTCAAAAACTTCAGTGGTCAAAAGCCATAAACATTATAATAATGAACTCTGAGGACTGATGATATCCTAGAAATTGAGCTCCTAACTTTTGCATGTTAGAGGACTGTATTAAGTGTACTATTTATGACCCATTGAAGAGACTTTATCCTTTCCACTGAATTTCACATCTCTATTTCTATATTCCATATGAATATATGCATGCCTTTATCTGGTGTCAATGTGATTCCATTGTTCTGTGTATGTATATATATATATATATTCTCAAGTTTTTCTCCTGGCTATGCGCTGAGAAATTGGTCCTGACCATATGGGACAATGGGGGAAAAAAGCCATGGTCTGTAGTGGGTCAGCCGCATGCAAGGCAAAGGCCCTACCACTACATCATCGCCCCAGTCACTGTGTGCCTATATTTTGTTTCTGTTCTAATACTATAAATTCCCATTGCTGTATATTTTCAATAGAAAGGATATGATATCATCATTTTTCTTCCTTTATCCTACAATTACTTTGTGTAATCTAAAGTAAAAAATGCATATATAATATCTTTGAAAATACATTGGTGCTTTATAACTATTCATTTAATTTTTCTACATTTAGTTATGATGTTCATTTTAATAATGTTTATTATTTTATCAGGAGATATAGGCTATCTTTACATTTCTTCATGGAGTTTGTTTGCAATGTCCTGTAGTTTTCACTCTTCACGTTTTATAATATGTGTTAGATTTCATCCCAGGTTAAGTTTATTGATACATTTGTAAATGGGACTTATTGTTAACTCTGTTGCCCCATATATATTGTGTAGAATAATGTAAAATATTTATATGTATTGATTTTTATTTCCCTACTCTATTGAAAACATTATTTCTAGCAGGCTTTATGGTAAAATGTACAATTTTTATGTGCATTCAATATTATTTACAAATCTCAATTATTTTTTATTTTTTTATAATTTAGAGGCATTTATATTACTATTTTTTATTTAATTTTAAGCATTTTTTTTGAAAAACTTTTAATGGCTGAGTTTGGAGCTTTCAAAGTCTTTTATGTTTTTTTCTATTTAGTCTCTGTCTAGAACTTCCAAAATAGATTGAATTGTAATGGAAAAAATACATTTTTGTAAAGTTCCAGATTTGGGAGGGAAAACTTTTAATTTTTTGTGATTGGATGTGAATATGGAATTAGCTGTTTGGATTTGAATATGTGATACTTATTTTGAACATGAACATGATATTTTATTTATTATAAATGGTTGTGAGCTTTTACTGCATGAGGGTTTTTTTTGTTTGTATTTTTGTTTTATTTTTGTATTTATTTTTTGAAGTCACACCTGACAATGTTTTAAGTCTTACATTTGACTCTGTACTTGGGATGCTCCTGACAAGTCTTCGCACCATTTTCTTCTAGGATTGTCATGGTATTTTTGCAAATGCACAACTAAGATTGTCTCTTGTTTTCTTTTTTTTTTTCATTTTTTTAATTTTAATCATAGTGGTTTTCATAATATTCACAGTAATATTCCATTTACAAATAAACATTGAATCAGGGGAATTCCCATCACCAAGTTGTCCTCCCTCCACCTCCATTCCCATTCTGTCTCCCATATCCTCCACCCTCTCCCC
>PVKC010025807.1:0-16378 GCA_004027635.1 Crocidura indochinensis
GTCAGCATGTAGTCTATCCTGGAGAATGACCCATGTACATTGGAGAAGAATGTGTATCCAGGTTTTTTGGGATGGAGTGTCCTATATACATCTACTAGTCCTCTTTCTTCCATTTCTCTTTTCAGGACTAGTATGTTTTTGTTGGGTTTCAATCTGGTTGACCTATCAAGTGTTGATAGGGCCATGTTGAGGTCTCCCATAATTATTGTGTTATTATTGATTTCTTCTTTCAGATTTGTCAGTAACTGTATTAGATAATTTGCTGGTCTCTCATTGGGTGCATATATGTTTAATAGTCTGAGTTCTTCCTGTTGCACATATCCCTTGATTAGTACATAGTGTCCATCTTTGTCCCTTACCACTTTTCTGAGTATAAAGTTGGCATCATCAGATATTAATATGGCCACCTCAACTTTTTTGAGTGTATTGTTTGCTTGGATGATTTTCCTCCAGCCTTTGATTTTGAGTCTATGTTTGTTCTGACTATTCAGATGTGTTTCTTGTAGGCAGCAGAAGGTTGGATTCATCTTTTTGATCCACTATGCCACTCTGTGTCTTTTAATAGATGAATTTAGCCCATTAATATTGAGGGAGATGATTGTCATAGGATTTAATGTTATCTTTGTAGATAAGTTTCCTGTTTTTGTTGGTCTCTCTTGTCTTAGAGTAGACCTGTCAGTTTTTCCTTTAAGGCTGGGTTATCATCTGTGAAGTTTTTAAGCTGTTGTTTATCCATGACGCTATGTATTTTTCCTTCATAACTGAACATGAGTCGGGCTGGGTGCAGTATTCTCAGTGAGGCATTCATTTCTTTCAGTCTTGTCACAATATCCCACCACTGTCTTCTGGCCTTGAGAGTTTCTTGTGACATGTCTGCTGTAAGTCTTAGGTATGCTCCTTTGAATATAATTTCCCTTTTTGACCTTGCTGCATTCAGTATTCTATCTCTATCTGTGGGGTTTGTCATTGTAACGATAATGTGTCTGGGGGTGTTTTTCTTTGGGACTCCTTTGGCTGGTACTCTTCGGGCATGCAGGATTTGATTGCATGTAGTCATTAACTCAGGTAGTATCTCTTTGATGATGTCTTTGACAGTTGATTCTTCCTGGTGATCTCCTACTTGGGTCTCTGAAACTCCAATGATTCTTATGTTGTTTCTTTTGGGTTTATCAAAGACTTCTATTTTCATCTGTTTACATTCCTTGAGTACTTTTTCCATTGCCTGCTCATTTGTTCTAAGGTTCTTTTCCCATTTCTTCTGCTGTGTTGAGTTTTTCTGCATCTCATCTTCCAGTACTCCGATTCTCTCCTCAGCTGCTCTTACTCTGCTGTCAAAGGTATCCACTGAGGTTTTCAGTTGAGCTACCATGTTTTTCAGGCCTGCTATTTCAGCTTGAAGTTTTCTGATTTCTGTCTTTGTGTTCTGTTCAGATAGATCTATGCTTTCTTGAAGTTTTACAAACATATTCCATATTTCTATTTTAGGTTCTTATCTGAGAGGTTAAGCAGAGGGTTGTGATTTTTAAGGTCGTCCAAGCCATCATCTTCATTCTCAGTGCCTAGTGTTTGCCTATGAGCTTTCCGCATTGTCGCTCTAGTAGTGTGGTTTTTCCTGCGTGTTGTGATTGGTTTTATTGGTTAGAAAGAGTACGCAGCGGCGGAGCTGCCACGCTCTTCTGGGGCTCCAAGAAATCAGGACAGACAGAAGCACAGGAAAAGAGTGCCCTCAGTCCTCAGTTTTCTTAGCAGAGTGCAGCAGGGTGGAGTCTCCCGCAGGAGTAGCAATCAGCTCTCCAATTGGGAAGCTCTTCAATCAGCCAGATCTTACTCACTCATTGGCTCGCTGGCAGCTTCAGAATGCAATGATTTCTGGGTTCGCTTCCCAGGGCTCTGTTCTCTAGGGAGAGCTTCAAGAAATCAGGACAGACAGAAGCACAGGAAAAGAGTTCCCTCAGTCCTCAGTTTTCTTAGCATCAGGGGAAAATCTTATGTATAAAAATGAGCTCTTATCTACTAGGGATCAGAACTTATACTTGTTTACAATACAGGGACATCTCCCACCCTGAAAATATGTCATGTGGACCCGACTTAGACCCCAGGTGATTAGATATCATTCTTCCATACTTGAACCCTGAATCCCAGACATAGAAATGACATAATTCTTCACAGCAGCTACAGGAAACAAATCCCATCTGGGACATCCTTAATACTGCTGGGAGACCATTAATTGCCAGTCCTAAAATGATATCCTGACAACGAGGAAAATGGGAACAACTTGACCTAAGAGCAGGTTATGCTACCCCACCAACTAATGATAAGACAAAATCAGAAGACTTGTCACCCTTTGGTCTGTCCAAAAGCCAAGATTGCAATCTACAGATGACTGACTGATAGAACCTTGACTGAACCAGACTGCATGTAGCCTGGGACCAATAAAAAAAGCCCTAGTTTACTGTTTGAGCTATGGCCTGCACAACAACCATGATCTCCAGTTCCAAAGGTCAGTCTGAGAGAATTGCAATGGAATGGGTCTTCTGGAAACATCCTAGGATCAACACAAAGACCAAGACCACCAACCACAGAAGATGTGTTAAAATGACACTGAGGGAGCAGAACTTCTAGAACCACAAAGAAAGACTTTATCATAAGTTCCACCGCTTGACTTATGTAGATATCTAGATCTTTAGATACAGAGGTCAGAGCAGAAGTCTTCCAAACAGCACAAAAGCACCAAGGGGAGAGTAAATGAACCTGTATGACGTCTATATTTAATCCCATGACAATATACTCTAAGGGTGGAGAAACCCTGTAGCTCTTAGGCCAAGGGAATTTTTCGGATGACCCCAATATTTACTGTGCCTGTGCAGGAGGGAAAAAAATAAAGCACAAAATGATTTTTCTCCTTTTTTTGATTTATCTATCTAGTTTATGTCGATTTCATTGTTTTGATGTGGTTATTGAAGTTGTTGTCTCCATTTATATTTATATATTTATTTTCTTCCTGTCTTTTCTTTCTTTATGTGCTCTGCCATGTTTTTTATTCCAAGATCATGGCTTTTATGTGGTGCTTACTTTTATTGTTGGAGTGCTCACTGGATATTTTATTTGACATTTCTTTTTGTACTATTGGGGTGATTCATCTTTTTCCCCATTCGTCTCTCAAACTGATGATGAGAGCCTCTAGAAGAACTCCGCCCATTTTTGGAGTATTTGATTTTTACCCCAGTTTATTACTTTTCTCTTCTTAAAACTAAACCATGTATCTTTATCTAGCTGGTCCTGCCTCCCAGTTACAGGAGGAATTAAGGGAGCTACCAAGACCAAATAGCTGTAAGACCACTAAGTAGCAAGTTAGCCACAGAGGAGACCACATATTCTTGCAGCCCTGGGGGTGAAGGAGGAAGATATGGGAGGTAGGATGGGAATGGAGGTGTAGGGAGAACAATTCAGTGATGGGAACCCCCCTGATATTAAGTTAACATGTACCTAAAATATTATTGTCAACAATATGTAAGCCACTATGATCAAAATAAAAATTATATTAGTAATAAAAAACGAAGCTCCTAGAACTTCAGTGGTGGCTCTAATATATAAACATGTACTAATTGACAGAACTGAGCTTTATTAAATTAAACAAGAAGTGTCCTCTGCATCAAATTTAATTTTGTAAAATATATTGAGGGTGAACTCAGCATGATATTGACTTCAAAATTATCTTCAATATTTCAACAACATTAGGAAAGAAACACACAAGCACACACCCACACAAACGAACAAACAGAACTTCATCAAACTGAAAAGTTTTTACACTATAAAAGAAACTAGCTGATATAAAAAAAAAAGCACTCTGCTGAATAGCAGAAAATATTCATACAGTATGTATCTGTGAAAGGGCTAGTATTTTTTTTTTTTGGTCTTGATATTTGGGGATCACACCTGGCTACATTCAGGGACTCTGTGTTCAGAAATTGCTCCTGGCAGGCTGGGGGACCAGATATGGGAAGCCAGGATTCGAACCAGGCCTGTTGTGAATCAGCTGCGTGCAAGGTAAAACCTTACCACTGTGCTATCTTTCCATCCCAAAGGGCTAGTATCTAAGGTATATAAAGCACTCACAGAATTCAACAATAGCTGAATAGACACTTCTCTAAAAGAGACACGTATGAAAAAATTTTCATCATCAATGATAATCAGGGCCTGTATCTCTAATCCTGTATGTTTAGAAGTCATATATAATTTATTTCCTTTCATATGAGATAGTAGCCACTCAATCTGGTGAAGGTCAGCAGTTGAATTCTATTCTTTCATTTTTCTTTCCTGTTATTTTAATCTATGCATACTATTGCTTTGACTGTGTATTGTAATTCTGTAACACCAAACCCTTTTCAAATTTTCAAAACTGTTCTCAGGAAAATACACCAATATGTATACTTAAGAATATGTGAAGAACTGACTGGAAAACTGCAGAGTATTTTAGCTTGAAGTTTCTCTTCCCTCAGAAACTTGAAACAATTTGTACCTCAGAAATTCTAAAAAGTAGTCATTCAACTTAATTAATGACCATGACTGGCTAGCTTCCAGGGTCTCTGTACCTCCCTGCCCTCCCCATCCCAGCCCCCACAGGCTGTCTGTGGTAAAGGCAGCCACAAGATGTGTTCCACCCCCAGGCCCCACACCCTTCCACACTCTACACTGAAAACTATGATCAGCAAGCTAAAATTACTATGAGGCTTTTCTTTCTTATTTTTTCTTTTGAGTCATAAAGAAAGGGTTCAATCATGAGGGCAGAGGAGAAGACATTTTTTTCTGCTTTTGTATAGCTATATGGGTACTGGTTTTTTTTTGTTGTTTATTTGTTTGTTGTTTCATTTGTTTTTACTAAGATAAAACTTAAATCAGATAGATTTGCTGACATTAGGTCATTTTGTACAATCTTCATTTTTTTTCTCAAACACAATGTTCTGTGCTTTTTACAGCTTAGCTCAAATGTGTTTCTTTTTAGCAGAAAACTCTTTACCCTTAACCAAACCTCTTAGCAATTGTTTGTATCAAAGATCATTTCTTATAACTTTAAAGAAGTAATATCACCTAAATGTATAGGTGGAATTAAAACTTAATTATCAAATAATTATGAAAAAGTTATAAGGTTGCCTAACAAAGCAGAAAAACTTGAATACTTTTGGGTAAAAAGGAATTTCAATAACAACTTTATGATACAAACTAGATAGTAGTATTAAAAGTCCTATTCCGTTAGTATCAATGGTTTAAAATATTTTTAATTTTATAGAAGAAATCAATACATATTACTATAAGAGATGATTTTTATAATGATACTAAAAGAATATAGTAAATAGGAAAAACTATGAGTCTTTGTACACAATACACACATATATGTATTAGAAATAATTCTACAGTGCACAGGAGTTCATTGCTTTTATATATGCTCAGTTATAATTATGTATTTTATTTAAAATACTAGTATTTATAGGAATTAACCATAAAATCAAAGTTAGACCTTGGTTTATTTAACTTTCATTTTACTCACTTTATCTCCATAAAACATAGCATGATTTCTCTAAGAAATGTGGATTTATGTGTTACATATATATTCAGTACTAGCAGTTTATTTTTGTTTTTGATTATTTATTATTTATTTTGTTTTTGGGGTCACACCCAGCAGTGTCAGGAGTTACTCCTGGTTCTATGCTCAGAAATCACTCCTGGCAGGCTCAGAGGACAAAATGGGATACCGGGATTCGAACCACCGTCCTTCTGCATGCAAGATAAACGCCCTAACTCCATGCTATCTCTCAGGCCCGAAGAGCTTTTTTTTTTTTCAGTCTTTAACAAATTATGGGCTAAAGTAATCTAAAAGTATATTACTTAAATATGCTGAATCTGAGTAAGTAAAACACAATAAATGTAACAACAATAATTTATCTAAACATACATTTTTCTAGCCTTTAAACAGTAAAAATTTATGAATTATTTAGCAGTGTATAAGCATCAAACATCTCTATTTGTCACTGTTGCTTTCCTTCTGGGAAGACAAACATAAAACCATTGCTATTACAAAGCAAAACCTGCTCTATCTGATAACTTTTTGTTTCAGTGTAAAATTCAATCAAATTTTAACTATAAATTAAATTATCTTTTATAATAAAGTACCTATATGGATAACTATATCTTTATATAAGCATATGTGCCAACTTATATATTTATGTCAAAGTGTATATAATAAATGCATTTTTAATTTATTGGTATAAGGTATTTTATATTGAAGGCAACAAATGAACAGAAGTCTGTTTCTCAAACAGTATGAACACACATGTGCCATTAACACAGAAGCCAGATATATACCCAGCCTTGAGAATTCAATAAGTCTGCCTTCCCAATAAATACCTTCCTTTTAATGTCACTCATATCCAGAAATCGCCAATGTACCTTGATACAAGGACGCATTTGTTTGCAGCTTGCTGTGATATGAAATTGCTCCAAGTCAGTTATCTTTTAATATTTTGTTTAGAAATTTAACAAGGTGTTTGTGGTTCTGTGGAGGAACATATCAAGACAGTGAGCTCTTGAAAATGAAGATTTAAGAGATAATAATTTTAAATTACATTGACAGTAAATTTCTAACAAAATATAAAATAATGTCAATAAAATTATTCTAATCAGTGAATTTATTTTACCTAAAAATCTTGAGATATATACACCCATTTGTCACAATGCTTCTTCCTAGGCATAAGAAAAGAAAGAATAGTTCTATTCAGAATCTATATTTTATAAAATTACAATGTAAATGAACACCTTCTAGTCTATTAACCCATACTATACTTTCAATATTTAGTTACTTATAAACAATTTAAGTGTATATTCATACTGAGCTTCTCATTCCCTAGAACTTAGAAATATTTGGCCAAAAAATTGTCTCCTGAAAAAATTTGTATTTTTCTAAAAATGTACATACTTATTTGTAAAAATTTATAGAAACTGATTCAAAAAACTTTACAAAACTGATTCAAATCTGGAAAGGGTCATCTATCTAAAGTTATTCTGTATTTCTGACTAGAAGTTCTTTGTTAGTGAACTCTATAGGAGAAATATATAAAATTATCTTTTCCCAAAGCTGTGGGTGACCATTTGTTCAATATTCATAGAAGATTACTAAGTATACCTTCAGATATGTAAAAGCTATGAGATATGATAGTATTTTTAGTTACTTCCTGTTAAAACTTTCAAAAGACCTAAGTATCTATATACTACTTATAGCTTTCAACTTTCATTGCCTGTAACCTTTGCCTAGAACCATGGTGTTGATGTATGTTCAAAGATTCATTCAATTAATTTTATTGAAATAATATCCTGAACACATTTTAGAAGGTGTGACATGCAACTAATAGTTTACTCAAGGTAGAAAAATGTAAGCTAAAGTGATGTCTAATAAAAAAAGACAAATAGGATGTGTCTTTATAACTTGCTTCAATTTTATTCTATAGCTACTTTTGATAGCAGAAATGAGAAATAAAGCATCTGAATGAAACATTTAGTTGGGTTGAGATATGCTTGATGTTATAAGTAACATATGACTCAGTGATACACATCAAATCCAGAGCTAGACACTTATGACTAAAGTGATCCTCCCAAATATAGTTGTTTTAGGTGGAGAAATATAACTTCTATACAAAACTTTTCAAGGTTTTGTTATAAAGCAAATCATTTATAGACTTTGAACAATGTTTATATTGGTTCTATTGTTTTATAATTCTCAAAATCATTATCAATGGACTAAAACAACTGAGGTTAAATAGACTCTTTGAGGATCATAATATGGACTGAAAACATAGTAGAAAAATACCTATATACAAACTGTCTGAATTAGAATCTCAGCCAAAATTGACTCCAGAATGGAGAGCAAGAAGTAAGCCCAGAGCACTGGCAAGTGTGCCTTTCAAAAACTGAACAGCAAATAAAAGAATCTCAGATCTACCAATACTTCTGGATAAGTTGCATAATATTCAATTTCTTGGTCTATAAATTGAACATAGTATATCTTGGGAAAATTAAATGCACTGTATGATAGCAAATATTGAAAAATCTAATATGTAGACTTCAAAGTCTAAGTAATTTATAATCATTACCAAATCATTTTAAAAGTTAAATTAAGAGGGGCCCAGGAGATAGCATGGAGGTAAGGCGTGTGCCTTTCATGCAAAAGGTCATCGGTTCGAATCCCAGTGCCCCATATGGTCCCCCGTGCCTGCCAGGAGCAATTTCTGAGCATGGAGCCAGGAGTAACCCCTGAGCACTGCCGGGTGTGACCCAAAAACAAACAAAAAAAAAAGTTAAATTAAGAATACTAGTAGCCAGTAGATTAGAGTTTACTTATCAGTATTGATAATTTTTTAAAACCAATCTAAAAAGTTTTTCTCAATTATGTTTATGTATTTTAACAATGAGTTAAAGCTGGTTTTTCTGCTTTAAGAAAATAATGCTAATTTATAGTTTTGAATTAAGAGGATGAGTTTGTGCTTATTAGTATAAATTATTTAAATTAACAAGTATGACTGATAGAAATGTTGCTTCTTTTTTATTCTGAATACAGGTGCCAGTAAAATTCACACTTTGCTTTCGGACAGCTTAGAGTGTGAGTTCCCTGAAATATAGCCTTGACATTTGTTGAAACTGTCAATTCTTCAGTAGCCTTTAGAAGATTGTTTAAAGATGTCACTCAAGAAAGACACTAACTCTAAAATATGTGATGAAGACCAGCTGGAGAAAAGATGAAGGATCACAAATATCCTGGTTAGTGATACTGAGTAAGAATTGTTCCCACTCATACTCCAAAGTTCCCTAAACATCTCTAAGAATAGACAGCTTAAAACATTCTCTCATTGTGGGGCCATGTTTAATTTCCTTGTGCTCTATTTTATAAGATATGTAAATTAATTACAATCATTTCCAGCTTTAATTCAAATGAATTTCAAAACTAAAACAGAACATAGTGTGGTAAAGGGACTAGTGAAAAGAATTGTTTGCTTGAAAACGTTTTCCAGACTGTTCAGCTTCAGAAGGGACATGGCTATGTGACAGGAGGTATGTAGCATACATTTATGTCTTTAGATGAATTCATATGCCTCTTCCCTTTTCTTTTTTCCTTGACAAATAAAAGAAGCCAAAAATTGGATTTTTCTTCCACTTTAGTCCAGATCACTTATAGTGATCTCTACTCTTGCTATTTGAAAGAGTAGAGAGGAAGTTGGCAGGCTTATTCTGTACCTTAAACTAATTTCAAGTGGTTTTTAAAAAAATCAGTATTATGTTTTTTATTTTTCCTATTTATACAATTTAGTTAAAATCCACAAGTAATCAAGAAATCACCAGGTTATTTTATATTTTAAATTATAAGACACATCCTATACAAATCCTTGTTATTGCTTAAACCTTCATATAAACATGGCTCTTCAGAACTACATATGAAACCTCATCTGGAGAAGAATAGGGGCAGGATTCAATTATTACTACTCTGGGGATGCTCTATCCTGGTTTTCATAGCATGAGTATATTTTACTTCAAATGCGAATGAAAAAACCCTTCATATATGTTCTATTGTCTGGAATTTCAGTTTAAGAAAAGAAGACACATCTACAGTAAGTTATTTATTAAAGAAATGACTTTTAATCTTTGCTCCTTTGGCAAGAAGACTTTACTCTTTGGTCTGGAGCAATATTTCATAGGATAAGGCGCTTGCCTTGCACATGGTCAAGCGGGGTTTGATTTTTGGCAACCAAGTAAACCATGAGAACAGCCAGATATGGTGGTTCAAAAACAAAGCCAAAAAAATTTTTTTAAATGAATTTTTTTTTTTTTTTGGTTTTTGGGCCACACCCGGTGGTGCTCAGGGGTTACTCCTGGCTATGCGCTCAGAAGTGGCTCCTGGTTTGGGGGACCATGTGGGAAACCGGAGATCGAACCGCGGTCCTTCCTAGGCTAGTGCAGGCATGGCAGGCACCTTACCTCCAGCGACACCGCCCGGCCTCTAAAAATGAATTTTTTCTTTAGTGTAATGATACCAAAAAACTTTAAGAGGATATCTAATGTGTTGCTGTTAAATGGAACTAGCTAACTCAACCACTACTGGGAATAATAAAGTTCCCTCCAAGTCTAAGCTGAAAGTTTAGTGGCACTGGAAAGTATTGCAGGGGCTTAAACACAGATTAATTCAGGTAACCCTTAGTCCCAGTCACTTTTGATCACAAAGTATTTTAAGCACTGCCAGGATGATTCAATTAATCCCCGGCACTTCAATGTCTGAGCACCTTTTTCTAGGGTCTTTGCAATGAATTTCTGAGTCTGATAGCCAAGTATATCCAGAAAAACTCCTGGTTTTCTGAGTACCTCTTGGAAGTTGCCTCCCCACCCCCGCCTTTCCACATACAATGAAAAACATTAATTAAAGATAGCAAAATTAATAGAATTAGAGATAGAATTCTTGTTCTAGGAAGAATAAAAATAAGGAGACTTAGCTCTCAGATTAAATTTAAAATAGTGCATCACGGCAGAATTTAAAGTGTTTGAAAGTAAACATGCAGTGTGGTAGAAACCACACAGGGTCCATGCTAATAGCCATTCCCATCACTTGCTGGCAGGTGGGTTTTAATAGACTTTCATCGTAGAAGAGACAGCACTTTGGTAGGGTTTTTTTTTTTTTATTTTGTTTTGTTTTGGTTTGTTTTGGTTTTTGGACCACACCCGGTGACGCTCATGTATTACTCCTGGCTATGTGCTCAGAAATCGCTCCTGGCTTGGAGGACCATCTGGGACACCAGGGATCAAACTGAGGTCCGTCAGCATGCAAAGCAAACACCCTACCGTTGTTCTATCACTCGGCCCCAGCAATTTGTTTTGACTGAGCTGGATACAGTTTTGCCTTCCCTGAACACTATGCTTCTACTCCAAATGCCAACTACAGACATATAATGCCTGTGTACTAATGCAGTACAGTATTGCTTCAAGTAGAAGAAGTTCATATTACAGTAAATATGTTGTGGCCCATTATAATGGTTTTCATATATTCACTGGTTTTAACAGATTCACCATTTGGAAACAACTGCTTTGACAGAATAGTGGAGTGAACTTTTGAAAACTCAGTTACATCGCCAAATTTGTCACAATATTTCACAAGTCTGAATCATGGTTCTTTTGAAAGTTTGAAATTTCCTGAATCCAATTCTAACATATAGCTCTGTTTACCCTATGCTAGGAATCACAGATTGAAGAATCATGCAACAGAACTGGGGGTGATATTATTCACTAAATCACCCACTATTTTTTTCTTCAAGACCCAGTAGCCTTATGTTTGGCTTATTAAGTTTTAGTTTAGAAAAAGGAGGGTTCCTTCCTCCAAAAGATAGAATAATTACATAGAACTGAAAACTAGTAGTGGCAATTGGCCATTTTGGACTCTTCATAACACTGAACCAACAATCAAAAAAATGTTCTACTGTGATGGCCAGGATGATAGCTAAGATAATATATGTAATATAGAGTCTCCTGAATTTCTCTTCACACTCAAACTTAACATCCATTATAACCTATAGCCAAGTTTAGATAGGATGACGAATGGCCAAGATTTTTCAGAAATCAAGGTACATGTCACTTTACAGGATCATGCTTACATGATGAAGGCAAAGGGAATACAAAATGGGTAATGAAAGGAAGTCATTATAAATACCAGCTATGACCATATGAACAAATAAAGAAATAGTCATTATATAGATGTAGAGATATAACAAGATACATGGAATTTATATAATATTATTTAAGTTACAAATTATAAAGAAAAAAGTTAAGGTCACTTATCACTGAGTTTTCATCTTCTAGTAAGTGCGTTAATAAGTGGTTTATTTTAGATTGTACACAAATTTCTATTCATGTTTGGCATAAGTCTAGTTTGGCAATTGTCTTTATTTGAACTACAAGTATTTAAGGAGATGTGTATGAGTTTTAGGGGTATACTTGTGATGGTTTAATTTTAATATGCTAACTTAATCATGAGATGGTTATGTATTTGGTTGAATTGTTATTCTGAGTATTTCAAATGAAATTAACATTTAAACTGATGGAGTTTGACTAAAAGAGTTTGTCCTTCATGATGTAGGTAAATAACACCCAATCAGTTGGAGTCCGAATAAAATAAATAACCAGACATATCCAAACAATAGAATCTCCTAGTAGATTACCATTCAGACTTTATTTGCAGTATTGAACTTTCATTGCTCTCTAATGGGCTTAAAACTTAAACTGATGCATTGCCTTTCCTGAGTTTCCAATCTGTTGGCCACCTATCATGTTTTAGGCTTGCTAGCCTCCATAATTATAACTTATGAGCACATTTCTTATACAACATCTATATGTGGATATACATAGATATGAGTGCCATCTACTAGTTACGTTGTTGGTCTCCTATCTTCTTTGCAAATCCTTTTAAAGGCATTTCTAGTTCACACACTATACTATGATTGTTTTCATACATCTTACCTTCCCACTTTTCTGAGTCATCTTGGTATACCTCCCTTACAACAGCAGTTAGTTGTCTTACCTTGTGACATAGTAACTGATAAAATATTCAATTTCAGTTAAATTTTTGAAGTTTTATGCATATTTTAAAATATTTTATGATGTTATATTATTGGTAAATTTGTTTTGGTTCAGTTTAGTTTTTTGGGCCACACCTGGGAATACTCAGAAGTTACTCCTGGCTCTGCTCAGAAATAGCTCCTGGTAGGCACGGGTTACCGTATGGGGTGTTGGAAATTGAATCGGTGTTCATCCTGGGTCAGCTGCTTGCAAAGCAAAAGCCCTACCACTGTGCTACCACTCCAGCCCCAATTATTGGTAAATTTAATTTAAAAAATAAAGCCATTCCTCTTTATCTTCCCATTTGCTTGTATTCCTACAATAATTTTCACAAAACCTAATTGAACATGACAATAAATACATCATTTATTATCTAAAAATGTCTAAGGTAGACTTATATTTGGATAATAATAGTAATAGTATAATAATAGTAATAGTTTCATACATAATGTACTTAAGATGTGCCAGAGTCACTGCTCTTCAATGACAATAATTTATTTAATTATTTCATTTAATTCCATCTATATTTTATTCTGGAAGACATAAGCATAAAGAGCTTAGAAATTGGCCATAATTTAGATATATGGCAAGAGGAAGAGTCAGAATTCATCTCTAGAGTCAGTTCAGAGACCAAGTTCATGTTCCTAATGCCATGCAACAGGATATAACTTTAATGTATTCTCAACATCATTTATAGTAGAGTCCAAGTGAAAGAGATAATTCCTGATTTAAAGGGCACATCCTCTTCCCTCTCACCCCAAAAGGTTATCCTTGACTCCTTCCACAGGTTGAAGAGAAAGCATAAGAGCAAAGAGACCATGGGGATCAAGGACTCCAGTGAGAATTTTAAAATAGCATTTGTACAAGACGAATTCTAGTAATACAACCCAATGTCATTATATAAGGTTTTTTGGTACAGGAGGATATAGAAAATGACGTGTCTTAAGGGTATTGCCTTTGTAGTAGCCTCAGAGCCAAATTTTCTAAAAAGTAAAGTAGAATATATGTGAAAAATGGAATCACGAATACCCTTACTATACACACCCTGCTGTGAATTACTCTTTGAACAGAATTGCTGCTTAAACTTCAAACCTCCACTGTGACCTCAAGAGGTCAACCGAAAAGAAAAAAAATCCTTTGGCTCAGAAACCATAACATGGATATAATACCATTTAAAGGCACAAGATTTAGAATGCAATGTGACTTTTGGAAAAAGTTAGTCAATTCACTTCTTAAAAAGAAAAAAAGTCTGTGAAATAAATGTTTTTTTAAATTCCAGATTAATATACAGAGTATCAGAGTATAATATTATTTTGCCTATTAAATATTAAAGCTGTGTGAAGGTATTAAGAAAATCATGTTTTTAGTGATCATAGTACACATTTTTAATTTATTATAGTATTTATCATGCAAGATGGGAAATTGGTCAATGTTGCATACAGAAAAGCCATGAATTTAAACCATGTAGTGAATATTTGACTGATATAGGAATATAGTTCTCTAAAGAAAGAGTCCCAAACCAGGGGCCAAAAGTATCACTGTAAGCTCATGATTTCACTGGGAAAAAGGCAAAAAATGTTTTCAGGTTTTAATTAAATAAAAACTCTTAAATTACATCCTTAGGAAAAATTATCATATATTCATAATGCTTTCTCCATACCATCCCTTGAATTCAGTACGTTTGTCTTTGAACATCTAAACATAAAGGGAATTATTATTTTTTTCTTTTTTAGCCAGAAACAGTGGTACTCTTACTAGTGTTATTTATTAAGATAACAAAAATAAAGGAGAAAAATACTTTTGATTTGTATCATTTATTATCAAATCTATGAAGGCACATCATCTTCCCTCCAATCAACTTAGCAAAATAATACTTTGTTACTTTTCTCTAATACTGTCATTCTGATTCTATTCATTTATACTAGTACAACATTTTGCTATTAGAATATTGGGTACATATTCACTGAATCTTCAGTATTCATAATTAACATTTGCTCAATACAACAGATGTTCTTAGATTTCCTTTAATGGATTGATTAATATGGGTAACTACTGGTTGAAAAGGAAAAAAATTAATCATTTTTGATGAAAAACTATTACTATAAGACTTACATGATGTTCTCAGCCTCAAGTGAGTGATTTTATCATTCCAAGCTGTTTAAAATAATCAGCCTCATAAAACTTTAATGACCATCACTTTCTCACTTTGTATTTATAGCAAAGCTTCCTCATTCATTTACAAAGAGACAGACTAAATTCTCAAATACTTGCATTATTCAATTCTCTTTGGCACGCGCTTTTTCTGCTTCCAGTCTCAGAAGTGCCCAAATTGGTTTTAACCTCATGATACAAGCTGTATGATCCATAGACTTTTCTCTAAAAATGTTATAGATATTTGTCAGATTACAATTAATGAAACCATTTAAATAGTGTTTACTATTTAATAAAATTGAATTCTTTTATATTACTGAATCCACAGCAATGTAAATTATCATTTCATGGACTAGAATGATAACTATAATGTATTGGAATATATGCACAAATCTATCACTAACATATCAGGAATAATAGCAAAGTAGAAAAATATATTCCCTTGACACAGGTGGATGATACTATTTGTGCCAAATAATATAACACTTCTTCTCCTACTTGGTATTTGAAACATGCATTTTGTTGTCAGGCTTTCTGCCAATAGGCTGCATAGTTCGACGTGAAAACTAGTTGATAATTCTAAGGGTGAGTTAATTAGGGGTTACAGTTTGGAATGTTATCAAGTGGCTGCTTAGACATCTATCTACCTTCCACACAGGTGTGAAATATTGACAGCATATTATGAATGTGTGATGACATTTTGCCTTTCACTTACTTGATTAAATTTTGATATGACTCATACTTTAAAATGAGTCAAACTATCTTTTCACCATGAAAAAGCACTTTATGTATTCAAAGGAAATCTATATTAAATCTATTAACAAAATACGCTTAAGATTTAGAACAGTGTATATTTATGCTTGTGTATAAATTGATTTAGAAGTTCATTAATCAACATCAATCATTAATGCTTCACATATACTTTACATTCATTGACTCTAAATTCAAGGAGGCAGGCTTGGGTTCAGGAATGTGAAAGATACAGGGGACATTGGTGAGGGGTGCATTTTCGTAAAGAGATGTGTGTTGGAACATTGTATGAAACTCAGCTATCACAATTTTTAACTCTAATATCATGATGATTTATTAATTTTTTGCGGGTGCCCGGTAAGCCCCCCGAGGGGGCCCGGCCAGTGGGAATCAATGAGAGGCTCACGGACAACCGCACTCCTATTTTGCGAGGCTCAGATCACAACCACACCTGTAAGAAATCTGAGAGGTTAATAAACAATGACCCGAGACGAAAAATCCGATGAAGGGCAATGTATTGTGATTTTGCATCTTCTTATATAGACAAGGTAGAGAGGGGCAGGCACAGGTGATGTCAATCATTCTTTTGGCACACAGGCCAGTCATTATTCCAAATATGGTAAAAACACAGCACAGATTGAGTGAAAACAAGGAAGTTAACATCATCTTCCAAATATGGAAAGTGGGCAGTGGAGTAGGGGTCAGGACATCCTTGTAAGTCAAATAGATTAGCAGTTTCCAAGGTAATACCCCGTAACCCTGAAGAGAGTTTGTTCGACCACATTCTTGAGCTCTTAACAGATTTATGGTAGGGCAAGAAATAACCTTGTAGAAACAA
>PVKC010025808.1:0-16352 GCA_004027635.1 Crocidura indochinensis
AATGTCTACTATAATTTTTTTCTTATCACAGCCATCTGTGCTCAAGGCTTGCTCTTGATTCGAAGCACAGGAACCAAGTATTAGATACTAGAGATAGAACTAGAGTCTGCTTCTTGCAAGACAAGTACATGAACCCCTGTATTCTCTCCAACTTATCACTTTTATCATTAAATATTTTACCTTAAATACTTCATGACATTTAAGAGAATCAATACAAAAGCAAAAGGAATGTGGGTAGGTCATTCTTAATAATATCTAAGGAGGAAAGCAAAGCAACATGCTAAGATTTTTTACATAGAAAACCCAATCTATACACAAATGTTTATAATTCACAAGGATGTTCAGCTCTATTTCTGGACATAAGATCACTATAAAAAAAATCAATGACAGTAACATCTTAAATTCTCAGATATGAAAGACATTTCGTGCCTCACTCCAGATTACTTACACTGACTAGGAAGCATGTGCTTCAGCTCCCTGAAAGATAGGAGGCAGGGCAGAGATGAGGAGTTAGACATATGTGACTAAGATACTAAACAGTGACACTTTAACAGCAATGCATGAATGTGGGGCTGTTTTAAAAGAGTTGAACCTCAAGTACTTCCCAGCACTGGAGACAAATACTTACTGCAGGAGGACAAGGACAGAGAGAGTAGAGAGCCCAAGGGCTAAAGGAGGAATCTGCTGATTTGGCGATAATTTTCCTTAATAAACTTAGATAAAAGGATCATTCTCTGGTACAAAGTGTTAATAGCTATTTTATTTAAGCACCCATGGTTACAAAATTGTTTCTAATTGAGTTTTAGTCATAGAATGCATACCTCCCTTCACAGTGCACATTTCCTGTTTCACCGCCAATATTCCCAGTTTCATTTCCACCCACCACCTACCCCCCCCCCCCAAATCTGTCTCTAGGGCAGGCATTTTGCTTCTCTCTTTCTCTCTCTTTACTTTTTGGCACTGTAATTTGCACTGTTGTTCATGAAGGGGTATTATGCTTGTCACTTTATCCTCTTTTAGCACCCAGTTCTTATCCAGTGATTAGTTCCAATTATCATTGTCATAGTAGACCCTTCTCTAATAGCTTTATGCTTTGTTACATTATAGGAGAAGCACACCCACTATTCCCAGAGTTTGCTTCTGACCCTGTGTTCGGAGAATATTTCTGGAGGGCTGCTGCAGTCATATGTGGGGCAGGGATCAAATCTAGGTCCATTATGTGTGAGGCAAGTGTCTTTCCCTTTGCTATCTCTGGACCCCATGATAGATTTTTGGAGCAAGCTAATAGCTCTCCAACTTATGGCTGGCTGCATGGACAAGCAGCAAAAGGAGAACAAATTCTAGAACCAATCCATGCATGAACGTCTAAATTTCACCTGAAGTTCTTTCCTTCACATGCAGAGCTTGTGTTCTCTCACTAAGCAACATGCCTGGCTCCAGCCTTACATCTCAGGTCTTTCACATTTGTCCAAGCTTGAGATACATTTAGAGAGCTGTTGAAAAATACTTTCTCTCTGTCCTTACCTACACCCCACATCTCAAAAACCTCATTTTTGTGGTCCAGCTTAGAGCTGACCACATTCCCTATGGGACTCTTAACCTTGGGCGTCAGCGAAGTGAAAGGTAAAAGAAATAAAATAATTTTTTCTCCGCAGTTTCCCGAGGACTCGCCCTTAATGCCCTAGACCCCACCCTTTCCTAAATCCTGAAAACCTTGCCCTTGACCAAAAGATACATTTTAACTGTTGAGCTTCATGAGGACCCAACCTCTTCCTAAATTCCAAGGACCTGCCCTTGACATTTTATTTATTTATTTATTTTTTGGCTTTTGGGCCACACCCAGTGACACTCAGGGGTTACTCCTGGCTATGCGCTCAGAAGTTGCTCCTGGCAGGCACGGGGGACCATATGGGAACCGGGGGAATCGAACCGTGTTCCGTCCTAGGCAAGGCAGCAGGCACCTTACCTCCTGCGCCACCTCTCCGTGACATTTTAACTGTTGCAAACCTTATGACTTGTGGTTATCTAAATCTTGCAAAAATGTAACTGAGCAAATGTCAAGTGTCAGTACTCCCTGAAATGAACCACCTTACTGTAAGCTATATAAAGGCTTGTTAAATCTGGTTCGAGGCTGTCTCTCATCCTCTGGGGGAGCCCTTGCATGCTTGTAAACAAATAAAACCCCTTGCTTTTGTATGGTCTCTGCCTCTTGGAGTCATTAGAGGGGTGCGTGTGGAATTCCCGACCTCACCAGAAGCAGAAGAGAAATGTCCTTGGGAGACATCCTACCTGCTGGATCCTGAAGGTCAGCCTCTGACCCTAGCCTCATACTCATCCAGGCTCCTCAGTCAGGGTTTGGTTAATACAGCAGCAACCTTGAGTTACACAAACTGGCTGGCCTGTGCATGTGCATTTCCATTGTGAAAATGAGAAATAACTCCAACAAGTGTGGGAATCAAAAGGAGATTCTTTTAAGTGTGGGACTTTCCCTGAATGTACTCATGTCATAGGGAATTCCCCATGGAGACAACCACTGATAGAGGGATTATCCTGCCCAGTTGGTGATTGCTGTGGTTTGACCCACTGTGGATATACTTCCATCTCCACCCTCTTTGTGGCAAGAGCTTGATCATGAAATCAGTGTGCAAGTTCTCCACATTTAATTTGCCCCCTGCCTCTGCCCCTCAACACAGTCCAAGAGGCCAGTGAGACTGGTACTTTCTTCTCAGAGATAAGTGGGAGCATACTCAGAAGACAGAGCCTGGAGTTAGCCCGGCCAGAAGCCAAGGGCTTTGACCCGCCAGTCTAGTGCTTTTGAAATTCTGTCACTTTGTCTTAAAGCTAGAAAATAGATTTCAGTTCTGATATCATTTGGTGTTTTCTGCCAGATAAACTGCTGCAAGTGGCTTCTGTCCTACAGCGCCAGTGAGATTTCAATGAATCCACTTCAGGGAGAGTGGGTTGTACAGGCAGCGAAATATGAAATAATGAAACCACACACAAGTATGTGGGGTCAACACACCTTCTGGCAGGAGTGCGACAAGTTTAATTTTTAAGCAGTGGGTTTTATATGGATAAAGCCAGTCATAGGTATAGAGAATCTTTACAATCACAAAGCAAAGCTCAACAGCAACAGTACTTAAGCTAAGGTTGTGAGCTGTAAGAATTCTAATTTACAAAGGAGAAGGTTACAGCTCAAGGCAGCTCTTTGCAAGCTCACTTCAAAATAAGGAATTGTTAGGAAGTAGAAAAAAAAATTTAAGAACATGGTCTTCAGAGGTGAGCTCTATTGTTTAAAAGGTCAAGGAAGGAAGGAGCCAAATCCCTTAAGGTGTGGCTCCCAATTTCTGAGGAAGAGTCAATAGCCCAGCATCTGTATTCTGACAACACACCCTTGATTACCAGAAACTGAAACTGCAAAGACATATTTGGAAAAGAGAAAAAATGTTGTCTTTGCTTTTAGGTGCTAAATATTATCTAGAAAAGAGGTTCGCTTAGCAATCTTTGGTGCTGGAATTTCTGAGCCAAATTATTTGATAGAGGCCAATATTTTGCCCGAGATTTTACAAAGGAGAGATAGCCAAATAATGACAGAAAATGTAATACCAAGCATGGATTTTTCTCTCTGGGAATTCCTCAACTATCCACAAAAGGGAGAAGGCCTCCACAGTGAGCCTTTTGAAGAACCCCATGGGGGTTATTTCTGTTCTCCACACCAGGAAAAACTGGGGATACATCTGATGTGTCTCCTGAGTTCCCCTAAGTTTATGCATACTGTGCCAAACTACCTTTATAATCAGTGGTCAAAGTGCTGGTCTTTGCAGAGGGAAGATCCAGGATTAGGGATAAATTGGTTGCTTTTCTGAGGCTCATGGAACCTGTTACGGCAGATACTTTAAAAACTTGTTCCAGGACAGAGCAATAGTATAGTGAGGAAGTGCTTGGCTGCTTGACTTGTGTGCAGTGAACCTGGATTCAATCAATGCTTGGTACCCCATATGGTCCTGCAAGCACCACCAGGAGTAAGACCTGAAAACTGCTAGTGTAGATCAAAAGTGAAAACAAAACCAGCCAAATAAAAACAGACTTATTCTCTTTAACTTAAATGGCTCATCTTTGTAGAGACCTTTGTGGAGACCTGGGCAGGAGGACTGGGAGTTACCATATCTCCAGGGATGTTGTGCAGAAGAGTTGTCTTGTTTCCCCATCAAGGATGGAGTGGGGAATTGAGAGTCCATGTAGAAACCACATCTCTGACTGTAAGGGACGGCAGTGCATGTCAAGAAATTGGACCGTGTCTAGTGCTGAAAGGCCTCTCCAGAAGGAGGCCTAATACCATGATGATTGTAAACAAGGAAATTACAATAAATGCATTTCCTCTGCTTTGGAAGAAGTTGTACTGCTGAACTGTCTTGTTTTGGGATTGTCTCTAGCTGGAGGGATGTGCTAAGACTTCATGTGCAGAGCTTAGGTGATGTCCACACACACCTGGCTGTAGCACTGAGGGAGACTGGTAAGGACTGCAGTTGCCAGCACGGAGTCTTGGAACTGTGTTTCCAAGTTTTTTTTCAAAGTACATTTTTCCAGCATTAATATAGTATCAATAAAACAATTAAAATAGGATTTGGAGAAATCCGAATCCTGAGTTCTGTAATTGAGAAAACCATGTGGAAGCTCATCCAAAAGTTAAAATTCCCGTATGAACCAGAGTCCATATTTGGCCAATAATGCCAAAAAAGTTCATACACATATTCACAGTATCAACAATAATTAGGAAGTGGAACAACTCATATTTTCATCAGCAGATGTTAGATAAAGAAAAGGTCATATGGTCAGAGGAACATTTCACCAGGGAGAGTGCTAACCTAGCATGTGACCAAGTGGATTCAGTCTCCAGCACTGCATATGGTCCCCTAACCCCTACCAGGAGTGGTCCCTGAGCACAGAGCTATGCATAAACCCTGAGCACTCCTGGGTATGGCCACAAAACAAAACTGAAAGAATGGAAAGGACATATAATTAGGATTAGCGTTCTGTGGACAAAGTGTATTTTTCAAGATGAAAAGTTCTTGAGTTCTATTGTACAAGATGAATAGACTTAATACCATTGAGGTTCCTACTTAAATAGAGTTAAGAATGCTGACATCATCTTTTGTTTTTACTATGAAAGAAATTTGGTTTACTTTAATGATTTGAATATGTTCATTCTTTGTAATATTGTTGGAGTACACTTCGAGATTTTGTATTAGTGCTGCTGATCTCTCTGCTAAAGTCTACATTAAAGGGTCCCTTTACTAACATCTAATTGAAGAGTGGAAACCCTTGAAACCCTCTGCTCCTGGACTGAGGCTCCATGAGGAAACATGGTGCCCAAATTCAGTACCATGAAATCAAGGGTTCTTGTGAGGAGAGAATATCTGGCTTCAGTAATGTGCAATCCACTTATGGCAGCCTCAAAACGCCACAAGATGCAGTGTAGCACTGCTGTTACTTCTTGTGAAAATTGTGAAATTATTATTCGTAAGAAACTACTTCAGAAGTAAAATAGGGTGATCTGAACCATTGGCCTGAAGATGGGAGCCCAGAGACTTGCCATGAGAATCTTTTACCCAGAAGTCCCCTTGAGTTCTGTGGTCACAGGAAGAAGTGGGTGTATCTTCTGCCTCACCACCCCTACCTCTGTAACCAAAGTGTAGCACTTCTCTAGTCTTTCACTGCCCTTTTGACAGTTGGTAGTTCAACTGGGAACAGGTACTGAATATCTCTGTGCCAGGTATTGTTTGTGCTTGGTGCTTCTGTACAGAAACAAATGCTGTCTTGTCTCAGAGAAGTCATGGCCCAGAGGGAATTAAGTATGGAGACTGGGGAAGAATGATAAATAACAGAAAATCCTGCTGTGCCCAAAGAAGGCAGCACAGTGGAACCTGCAAACACTCCCATTGGAACAACAGGTACTAGAACTCAGTGATGGTGTGTTGCATCAGAGTCATAGTGTGTGGAGGAACTTTCCAATTATGACAAAAAGAACAGTGAAAATGGGAAACAAGATCAGAAGTGCTAAAACATGGGCATTTTCCAATGAAATCTCTGTTTCAAAAGACATGATCTTGTCTTTCACCATCACTGATTTTGACAGCAGCAACCAGATCAGAAGAAGATCAGAGTAATTGTCCTTGGAAATGCATGATTCCAGTCTATAGAGGAATGTGGAGTGGCAGGGAAGGGTTCTTTCTTCTTCTGAGTGCTACTCCTTTGATAGACCACAGGTGACTATTAAGAGGAGTATAGTGGGTCAGCTTGTGCCAGTACAGTGCTTGCTAACGTCCAATAATATGTCAGTCTGTGGCTCCTTGAACTTCAGGGGCTGAAAGCACCTCCTCCAACTGTACTGTCAAAACAGCCTAGAACCCCAGATTACTGAGCACCCAAATGCAGCCAGCAGCTAAGGGCTCTGGTTAGAGAAATTTTTTTTCTGATTCCTCCAGCCTCTTCTCCTGATTTGTTTTTTAATATTTTTATTTAAGCACTATGATTACAAACAGTTTGTGGTGGGTTTTAGTTATAAAAAAGAACATCCCCCTTCACCAGTGCCACCAGTGCTCCCCAACTTTCTCCTCTCTCACCCTTTGCCTATATTTAAGACAAGCATGCTATTTCTCTCACTACTATTGTCATGTTAGTTGTCAGTGTAGTTATTTCTCTAACTGAACTCACCACTCTTTGTGGTAAACTTCATATCATGAGCCAGTCCTTCTAGCCCTCAGCTGTATTCTCTTCTGGTATTATTACTATAATGCTTTTATTTTTTCTTTTCTTTATTTAAATTCAGGGGGATTTCGGCCACACCCAGTGACTCTCAGGGGTTACTCCTGGCTATGTACTCAGAAATCACACCTGGCTTGGGGGATCAAACCGTGGTCTGTCCTAGACTAGCGCAGGCAAGACAGGCAGATGATGCCTTATGGCTTGCACCACTGATCCAATACCATGTATAAGTGAGACTATTCTATATCTCCCTCTGACTTATTTCACTCAGCATAATAGTTTTTATGTCCATCCATGTATAGGAAAATTTCATGACCTCATTTCCTTTGATAGCTGTATAGTATTCATTGTATAAATGTACCACAGTTTCTTTAGTTATTCAACTGTTGTCCAGCATATGGGTTGTTTCCAGATTCTGACTATTGTAAATGGCGCTGCAATGAATATAGTTGTGCAGAAGGCATTGTTTTGTTGTGTTTTTGTGTTCATTGGGTATATCCCAATGCGTGATATAGCTGAATCCTATGGGAGCTCAATTTTCAGTTTTTTGAGGAATCTCCATATTATTTTCCATAAAGGCTGGACTAACAGCATTCTCACCAGTAGTGAATAAGAGTTCCTTTCTCCTCATATTCCTGTCAGTACTGATTATTGTTATTCTTTATGATGTGTGCCAGTCTTTGTGGCACGAGATAGTACCTCATTATTGTTTTGATTTGCATCTCCCTGATGATTAGTGATGTGGAGCATTTTTTTCTTGTGTCTTTTGGCCATTTTATTTCTTCTCTGAGGATTTGTCTGTTAACTTTTTTTCTCCCCATTTCCTGATGGGGTAGATGTTTTTGTCTTAAGAACTTTTTAGTGCCCTAGTATAACTTAGATATTAGCCCCTTATTTGAAGGGTATTGGGTGAATAGTTTCTCCCATTAATGTGGGTGGCCTTTGTATATTAGATACTGTTTCCTTTGAGGTGCAAAAGCTTCTCAGTTTATTATAGTCCCATCTGTTATCTCTGCTTCCACTTGTTTGAGAGTACTGTTTCCTCCTTGAAGATGCCTTTACCAGCAGGTCTCAAACTCAATTTACCTGCGGGCCACAGGAGGCAAAGTCAGGGGTGATCTTTGAGGCAAAGTCAGTAGTAAGCCTTGAACATTGGGAGGTGTGACCCAAACAACTAAAACAAAACAAAACAAAAAAGATTCCTCTAGGGCAGGGCCACAAAATGTTGTATGGAGGACTGTTTGCTTTGAGACCCCTGCTTAGTCTCAATATCATGGAGTGTCTTGCTTACGTATTTTTCTATATGCATTATGATTTCAGGTCTGATATCAAGGTCATTAATCCATTTGGAGTGACCTTTGTGCATGATGCTAGATGGGGTCTGAGTTTGCTTTTTTGCAAGTGGCTGACCATTTATGCCAACACCACTTGTTGAAGAAGCTTTCCTTGCTCCATTTTGCTTTTATTGTCCCTTTAACAAAGATTAATTGATTGTATGTCTGGAGAACATTCTCTGACTATTCAAGTCTATTCCACTGATCTGGGTGTCTGTCTTTATTCCAACATTATGCTGTTTTAATAGTTATAGCTTTATAGTACAATATAAAGTTGGGGAAATATATGCCTCCCATCTTCTTTTTCTTCTTTTTTTTTTTTTGGTTTTTGGGCCACACCCAGTGACGCTCAGGGGTTACTCCTGGCTATGCACTCAGAAGTCGCCCCTGGCCTGGGGGACCATATGGGGCATGGGGGATCGAACCGCGGTTCATCCAAGGCTAGCGCGGTAAGGCAGGCACCTTACCTCCAGCGCCACCGCCCGGCCCCATCATCTTCTTTTTCTTAAGGTTTGCTTTAGCTATTTGTGGGTGTTTCATTGAATTTCATTGAATTTCAGGAGTGTTTGATCCACTTCTTTGAGGAATGTCATGGGTATCTTTAGGAGAATTACATTAAACCAGTACAATGCTTTAGGGAGTATTGCCATTTTAATTATGTTAGTCCTCCCAGTCCATGAGCAGGGTTTGTGTCTCCATTTCCTTTTGTCCTCTTTTATTCCTTGAAGCAGTGTTTTATAGTTTTCTTTGCATAGGTCCTTCGCCTCTTTAGTTAAGTTACTCCAAGTTATTTGAGTTTGTGTGGCACTAATGTGAATGGGATTTTTTTTAAAGTCCATTTCTTTTCTATCACTATTTATGTATAAGAAGGCCATTGAATTTTGCATGTTAATTTGGTAGCCTGCCACTTTGCTATATGAATCTCTTGTTTCTAGAAGCTTTTTGACAAAGTCTTTAGGATTTTAGGATTTTTCTAAATATATTACCATGTCATCTGCAAACAGTGAGAGCTTGAAGTCTTCCTTTCCTATCTGGATGCCTTTGATATATTTTTCTTGCCTAATTGTTATAGCAAGTACTACCAGTACTCTATTGAGTAGAAGTGGGTGAGAGAGGGCAGCCTTGTCTTGTACCAGATTTTAGAGGGAAGGCTTTTAGTTTATCTTCATTGAGAATAATATTTGCCATTGGCTTGTGATAAATGACCTTGACTATATTGAGAAAAATCCCTTCCATTTCCATCTTGATGAGACTTTTTATCAAGAATTTATGTTGGACCTTATCAAATGCTTTCTCTGCATCTATTGATATGATCATATGGTTTTTATTTTTCTTTTGTTTTGTCACCATGGTGTAATTGATTTACATATATTAAACTATCCTTGCATTTCTGGAATGAAACCTAATTGGTCATGGTGTATGATCTTCTTGATGAGGCATTGGCTCCTATTTGTCAGGAATTTGTTGAGGATATCTGCATCTGTGTACATAAGGGATATTGATCTATAATTTTCTTTTTTGTAGCATCTCTGTTAGGTTTTGGTATTAGAGTGATATTAGCTTCATAAAACTATTTGGGAGTGTTTCTGTTTCTTCAGTTTCCTGAAAGAGCCAGAAAGGGATTGCTAGTAATTCCTCTTGTAAAATTTGAAAGAATTTGTTAGTGAATCCATCTGGGCCTGGGCTTTTGTTTTGGAGAAGACTTTTAATTACCATTTTAATTTCTTCAATAGTTATACATCTGTTTAGATAGGTTAGATCATCCTGATTCAACCATAGAAGATGTGAGTATCTGGGCCCGGGAGATAGCATGGAGGTAAGGCGTATGCCTTTCATGCAAAAGGTCATCGGTTCGAATCCCGATGCCCCATATGGTCCCCCGTGCCTGCCAGGAGCAATTTCTGAGCATGGAGCCAGGAGTAACCCCTGAGCACTGCCGGGTATGTCCCAAAAAAACCAAAAAAAAAAAAAAAAAAAAAGAAGATGTAAGTATCCAAAAATTTATTCATTTCTTCCAGGTTCTCTTGTTTTGTGTTACAGTTTCTCAAAGTAGTTTCTGATTATCCTTTGAATCTCTGCAGTATCTGTAGTGATCTCCCCTTTTTCATTTCTAATCTGGTTTTTCTTTCTCTTTGTGAATTATGCTAGGGTTTATTATTCTTTTGTATTTTTACAAAGAACCAATTTTTGCTTTCATTGATCTTTCAAAGTGTTTTTTGGATTTCCACTTAATTGATTTCTGCTTGAAGCATTGTTATTTCCTTCTGCCTACCTATTTTGGGTTCATTTTGTTGATCCTTTTCTAATTTTATAAGCTGTGTCATTAAGCTATTTATGTAGGCTCCTTTTTTCTTTCTGATGTGTGTGCTTGCAAAGCTATAAATTTTCCTCTCAGCACCACTTTTGCTGTGTACCACAAATTCTGATGTTTTGTGTCTTCGTTTGCATTTGTTTCCAGGAATCTTTTGATTTTCTCTTTGATTTCATCCCTTACCGATTCGTTGTTCAGTAGTGAGCTGTTTAATTTCTAGTTCTTAAAGTTTTTCTTTAGTTGACTTATAATTTCAGTGCATTGTGATCTGAGAAGGTAGTCCATACAATTTCTATCCTCTTGATTTTATGGAGGTATGTTATATGGACTAGCATGTGGTCAATCCTGGAGAATGACCCATGTGCATTGGAGAATGTATATTCAGTTTTCTGGGGTTGGAATGCCCTATATATCTACTAGGTCGCTTTCTTCCATTTATCCTTTCAGAGCATCTATATTCTTGTTGGGTTTAATCTGGTTAAACTATCAAGGTGTAACAGGGTAGTGTTGAGGTCTCCCACTATTATTATGTTGCTATTGATGTCTTCTTTTAGATTTGTCAACAATTGTATTAAATATTCTGCTGATCTCATTAGGTGTGTATAGATTTAGGAGTGTGATTTCTTCCTATTGTATATATTTCTTGATCAATACAAAATGTTCATCTTTGTCCCTTATAACTTTTCTAAGTCAAAAGTTTGTCATCTGATACTAATGTGGCCATTCCAGGTTTTTTACGGGTATTGTTTGCTTGTATGATTTTCCTCCAACCTTGATTTTGAGTGTATGTTTGTTCTGCCTATTCAGATGTGTATTTCTTTTTGGAAGCAGAATGTTGGATTCAGCTTTTGATCCATTTTGCTACTCTATAACTCTGTTTTTATTTATTTAGGGGGGGCATGCCCTCTGATGCTATGGGTTACTTCTGGCTGTACGCTCAGAAATCGATCCTGGCTAGGGAGACCATATGGGACGCTGGAGGATTGAACCAAGGGCCTCCTTAGATAAGTGACATGCACGGCAAAACCCTACCACTGTACTATTGCTCTGAACCTCACTCTGTGTCTCTTAACTGGTACATTTAGTCCATTGACATTGAGAGAGATAATTGTCATGAGATTTAGTGTCATCTTTATGTAGGACTTTGGTATGTGTCTTAGTCTGCACTATCTTAAAATTAGTTTAAATTCCCCTTTAAGGCTGGTTTTGAGCCTGTAAGATATCTGAGCTGCTGTTTATCCATGAAGCTATGTATAGTTCCTTCAAACCTGAACGTGAGACTGGCTCGGTGCAGTATTCTAGGTGAAGCATTCATTTAATTAAATTTTGTCATTATATTCCACCCCTGCCTTTTGGCCTTGAGGGTTTATTGTGACGGATCTGCTGTAAACCTTAAGCATGCTCCTTTGAATGTACTTTTCCTTTTTGATCTTGACACTTTCAGTATTCTTCCCTATCTATGGGATTCATCATTGTGACTAGGATGTATCTTGGAGTCCTTTTCTTCGTGTTACTTTTAGCTGGTATTCTTTGGGCATGCAGGATTTGGTTGCGTGCAGTATTTATTTCTGGGAGTTTCTCTGCAATGATGTCATTGAATGTTGATTCTTCTTGGGGATTTTCTTCCTGGGTTTCTGACACTCCAATGATTTTTATGCTGTTTCTGTTGAGTTTATCAAAGATTTATCAATATATTTATCAAGTATTTATCAATATTTTCATCTATTCACACTTTTTGCAGATTTAATCCATTGTCTGATCATTTGTGTTAAGGCTCTTTTCCAATCTCTTCTGTTGTATGGAGTTGTTATGCATATCATCTTTTAGCTCACTGATTGGATCCTCACCTGCTGTTATTTTGTTGGAGAGGCTTCCAGTGAGGTTTTCATTTCACCTATCACATTTTTCAGACCTGTTATTTCAGTTTGGAGTTTTCTGATTTCTATTTTTGTGTCATCTTGATTCTTATTTGTAGTTTGTTCAGCTCATCCCATGCTTTCTTTGAATCCCTTTAACATCCTCCATATTTTTTCTTTAAACTCCCTATCTGAAAGGCTAAATAAGTTTTTGGGACTTTTCTGATCATCATAGTTGCAATTTTCATTCTCTGTGCATGGTGTTGGCCTGCATTGTTTCCCCATTGACACACTGTAGTGTGGTGTGTTCTTCGTGTTTTGCCATTGACACATTTGTAGTGTGGTGTTTTCTTCATGTTGTGCTAGGATTCATTGGCTAGGAGATGTGTCTGGCTGAGATGCAAAGAGCGGCTGTTTCTCCCTTGGTAGGTGGGAATAGCTTACCTCTGAAGAACTACCCTCAGGGAACTTCTGGGCTGGATGGTTCAAGGTCCAGTGGAGCAGAGCAGAGAAAGTCACAATGGAATCAAGTTCTGCCCTTCTTGGGCCGGAACAGCTCACCTCTTAAGTGCCCTCAATGAACTGGGCTGGATCATTCAAGTCCAGCCTAGCAGAGCAGAGAAAGTCACCTGATTACAAAAGTTTTTGTTTGTTTGTTTTGGGGCCACACCCAGTGATGCTCAGGGGTTACGCTTGGCTATGTGTTCAGAAATCACTCCTGGCTTGGGAGACCATCTGGGATGCCAGGGTACCAAACCACTGTCCATCCTGGATCAACTGTGTGCAAGGCAAATTCCCTACCACTGTGCCATCACTCCAGCCCCATGGTTAGAGAAAGTTTTAACTGCACTGTCATCTACTCTGTATTTCACAACAAACTCCTGGGTGTAAGCAAGAGTCTGTATTTACTTTTTCCAGACTCTGCACACAATGCATGTGCACAATACAACATGCTCATGTACACACAATGCACTTACAGAACACACATGCACACTGTACAGCACATTGTGCATGTATACAATAGGAAGTGCACTTGGCTGGGTGGGCACTTGCCTGGGCGACCCGCTGCTCTGCCTGCAAAACCCTGCCCACAGCTTTGGAGGTGGAAGTCATACACCTCATGTTCAGCCTCTATCATCCTGATTTTCCCAGACATAGACCTGACATCTTCTCAGAATGGACAACTCATGTTTCATCACCCACACACATCCACAGCTCGGGCCTATAGATGATCACCACTCTGCTCTCAGAAGAGGTTCCTGAGAGATACCTCTCTATGTATGTTGGACAGATATACTTATGTACCTTCTTTTTTATGTACACACTGCTACAAACTCACACTATGCACTAACACAGAGCCTCACACATAAACATGCACACATACTGTCACTTGCAAAACCCGTGGGTTGCCCCTCACGATCCTCTGGAAGGCAGTGCAAAGGCAGTGTTACTGAAAACAGCTTTCTCAGAGACTCAAGGACTGGCATCATCCAGTCCTCAGCCTTCCCACCGGGCCTCCCTGGCTTCACTCTGGTTTTCTCTCCTCATGCTTTAGAGATTTCCAGAGTACCACCAACTCTACTCTGAATCTAGCTAGCAAGAAGGATGCCAGAGGATTGACTCAGCCATTCATCTGATTTTCTGGAAAGATAGAAATGAAAGGGTTTTTTTCTGAGGGGGAAAGGTGGAGGTGTGGCATACCCTGTGTTACTCAGGTTCATGCTTATTTCTGGCTTTGTGCTCACAAATCAGTCCTGATGGGCTTGGGGACCTTACATGGTATCAGAGATGAAACCCATGTGACCATGCACAAAGCAAATGCTTTACTTCCTTGCTGTATACCCAGGATGAAAATGATTTGTACAGTAGCAGGAGATGGCATCCTAAAGAGGAAGCTGCCTTCCTCATGCTACACCCACAGAGGCCTTGGCCAGTAATTCAGCCTTGACCTCTCAAAGGGAGACCTGCAGAGCAATGCTTTCTAGATACACCACCACCCCACTCCCGAGTCCCCCATGGCACCCATTTACCCCACCTCCCCCACCTCAGATTTATCTTTTCTCCTCCAAGTACTGATGTTAAAGTTTCATACCACAATCTGTTCCTTTCCCAGAGCTCTTCAAACACCCCTGCAGGAAGCCTTTCTCAGACCCCTTATAGATATTCTCTTTCTAATTTGCATTCTGCTTAGCAACATATTGACCTTGGTGAGAACAGTGTTGTGGAGAAATTCTGAACTTCTCCCCAGTACCATACAGAAATTCTTCATCTAGCTTTCTTGGCCTCTTTGTCAAGATGTTCTGTGATTCCTGGCACTTTCCAGCAGTCAGAATAACTACATTTGCACTGACAAGACTGCTGGGACATTTTGTTTTTAAACTAGTGAATGGTTATAGGTCCAAAGTGGAAGCAGGGCACTTGTTTAAAGAAATTTTTTTTTAATTTTTCCCCACAAATTTGGCATGGCTTTAATAATATCCACTGTTATCTGCATTTTTTGTTACATGATCCAAAGCACAGCTTTGCCACTGAATCATAGATTTTATTCAGTTCACAAAATAACAACTGGATGATATTGAGACTCCACCCTGGAATGTGCCCTTCTCTTCTTAACTCTATGTAGCTATGTAGCTTCTGCTTGAAAATTTTCACCAGTGTCTTTGAATATATCGTGCAACAAATCAGTCATGCTTTTACTGATTTCTTACTCTGAACAGGATAAAACCATTGCCTATCTTTAGGGCCGGAGCAGTAGTATAGTGAGTAAGGCACATGGCCACCCTAGGTTTCATCTCCAGTGCCCCCAAGTCACACCATGAGTGATCTCTGAGCAGAGAACCAAGATAAAGCCTTGACCAATACCAGGTGTGACTAAAAAATATTAATAATTCCTTCTGGTATCATCACCTTTTCCCCCTCCATTTATGAGGTAAAAAAAGATGATTCAAGCCCTGTGGTTCTATTGGAAAAAAAAGGGGGAGGGGGAATTCTGGGAGGGGTGAGGTATCTGTCTAGGATCCATTAGTATCAATTTTTGGGGTGGGGGCTCACACAGAGCAGCACTTAGGAGTTACTCCTGGTTATACACTCAGAAATTGCCCCTGGCAGGCACGGGACCACATGGGATGCCAGGATGCGAACCACCGTTCTTCTGCATGGAAAGAAAATGCCTTACCTCCATGCTATCTCACCGGCCCTATCATCAGTATCAATTTTAAAGGAGAAAGGGGAAAAAGAAAAAGAGGAAAAGAAAGCAACAACAACAACAAGAAGAAAACAACCAGACAGTGACAAGTGTGTCTATCTCTTTAAAAAAATAATGTGGGGTTTCTTTCTTAAAGTTTCTTCAGAAGGAGGCACTGAGTCCTCTGCCCTAGTGGATGACAATGGCAGTGAGGAGGATGACAGCTATGAAGATCTTCGACAGGGCAATCACCGATTCTTGCCACCAGGGGGGGAACAGCTGGCAGTCAATGAGGTATGCAGGTCCCTGCTCCCTATAGCGCCCCCCCCCCCCACTCTTCCCCATGTTCAGTGGTCAGCACTGCTTTGTCCTATTTTACTAAATGTTTGCTACAAGCTTGATCTCAGATTAGAAAGACTTATTTTATCTGGGTTCTGACATTCTCAGGGATAGTGTGTGTGGTTGGAATTTCTAGATTACTAAAACTCATCCAAATGATTAAAAACAGATTAGAGAGCCATTGGAGACAGTTGGATGGGGTGCGCCAGTGTGTGAAATACTATCCCTGATGTTGGCATCTGTGAAACTCAAGATGCAGAAAGACAGGTCAGAGACACCATTCTTATTCTAACAAATACTCTTGAGTTGGTGCAAAGTGGTAGAACTGGATCTAACCACTGTTTCTCATTGCCATTCAGGAAGTTTTTGCCACTCCTCATCAATAGCCCTTTTCAAGGAAACCATTCTTAAAGCAAAAGCTTCAGTTTGATCCCCAGCACCTCATGATCCTCTGAGCACCATCAACTTTGTGATCCTCATACTAACACACACACACACACACACACACACACACACACACACACACACACACACACACACACACACACACACACACACACACA
>PVKC010025809.1:0-16328 GCA_004027635.1 Crocidura indochinensis
CTCCCAAGCTAGGATAACAGCTTCAAGAACATCAATATCCTAACTTTCTCTTGGCTTATTTTGTCTTAAACCTTGAGTTGATTTTCTTCCTCATGAATCCAGCCATCACAGTGTAGACCTGAGCTAATTCTTAAACTTTTTTCATGTATGATTCTTTTTGCCCAAGAAAGGCAACATGGGCAAGCAGTACCAGAAACACCTGGGTTTCCTTATGCATCTCATTGTTATGTAATTTTTGGTTGGCATGCATTCAGGAAACTTTTGCTGGTTCCAAGTTTTTTGTGACCCTCCTCTCCATATTCCTTTACCCATATGGGGTTTACAACCCACAGTATAAGAAACTCTGATGTAGAGTATAAGAAGCTCTGATGTAGAGAGCTGCAGTGAAGTCAAGGAGAAGATCCTTTTAGAGATCTCCTGGAATCATCATCCAGCACTACTTTTCATATATTGTGGACCATGACTCGGGGACTAGGAAATGGAACATTTTCCGAGCTGAAAATAAGCTTCTGTCTGTATAGAGGAAGGACAGTTACAAGCAAACTGTGTGTGTGTTCTCGTTTCTAGCTTGTAACCTCATAGACACAGCATAGTTTCTTTTTTGTTTTGCTTTTGTTGTTTTGATTTTGGACCACATATTATTACTCCTTGGGGATTACTCCTGTCTCTTTGCTCAGGGATAACTCCTGGAAGTGTTCAGGGACCTCGAATCAAACCAGGTGCAACCACTTGTAAGGCAAACAACTTCCACCCTGTGCTCTGGCTCCAAGTTTGGGTTTCTTTTCCCAAATGCTTATAAGGTTTTCCCAAGTTGTGGCAGGCTGATTTTAATAATCTTGTTCCTTGCACACCCCTGACGAATCAGAGCACAGCTTCAGCCTTCTGCAGTAGCCAGTCATCTTAACTGGATTGGGTAGAGGGGAATGGGCCTTATTTCTTCACCATCATCAGATGGCATTTAAAATCCTATTCCTCTTGTTTTCTAGTAGCAATTTAGAAATCCATCTCTAGACCAACTGATGCTTGGAACTGAGTTGTTAAGGCTGAGTTAGACCTGGGACTAAACAGGTGACCAAAGCTGATTAGAGCAATTGGGCGTGTGTTCCACAGTCTCACTGATATTGATTCTGGGCCACTAGACAAGTGGAGGGACCAGGGCCAGAGAGATAGTCCAGGAAGCAGAGAACTTGCCTTGCACACAGTTGGCCCGGATTCTATTCTTGGCCACTTCCATGTGATCCCAGATTCCTGCCAAGAAGTGATATTTGAGCAGAGCCAAAAGTAGCCCGAGCACTGCCAGGTGTGGACTAAAAATTAACAATAATCATAAGTAGAATAAAAATAAATGGTGAGGCCATTTTGAGATTCCTTTTTTATTAATATTTTTTATTTTGACCAAAGTGGATTACAAATTTTTCACAGTAGTACTTTAGGTACATAGTGACATTGAATCAGGGTCATTCCCACCACCAATGTTGTCCTCCCTGTTCCTAATATGCATCTCATATCGCCCCTCCTTTGCCCCCTGCCTCCCCCTCACCCCCGGCTGCTAGTATAAGTGGTCCCTTTTGTGTCTAGCTTGTTGTAGATTGGGAATTGATTCTGTTGTAGTTGGCTTTGGATTTGATATTTAAGTCTGATCATTTTTTATTTCTACTCAATGTTCATACAACTGTTTGGTCTTGGTGCCCTGCATTATTTCCTCTTCAATTTGCGAGGCACAACAAGATGGTTCAACTTATGAGGTTCTGTTTGAAAGTAAGAAAAAAAGAAAAGAAAAAAGGGGGGTGGGAATTCAAACAAACAAAAACGGGAGGAGTCCTTTTAGAGACTATAAAAATCAGTTTAAGAAAAGAAAGAAAAAAAGAAGGAAAACATAAAAAGAGCTTTCTTTTATGCTTAGCAGTCTTGGGTGTCCTTAGCGGGCGAATCTGATAAAGTGAAAAAAGGAAAATGTCTCGAGTTCTGGAGAAGGTATCTGGAGAAGTTGAGGTGCTTGCAAATGATACCCTTGAACTTGATTCTCAGGGGCATCTCTTCCCAGAAACCCCACATAGCTCTCACCACAAAACCTGTTTTCGTTAAGATGGCAAAGCAGCCTGCAAAGGCTATGTCATGGAGGATGTTCACAAAACCCAGCTCCATCCTGCCCACATTTGATGTCCTAATTCACGGTGTAGTTTGCAGCCCTGTCCGAGTGGCAGTGCTCATGGTGGGGCAAGAGGCGTTGCCTCCTGTACAATTACGCACATGTGGTCCTTTTGCAGCAACGCACTGAACTTTTGGGCTCACGTTTCCTGACTATCTCCACTAGTGGCCTGTGACCAGGGGGCTGTGGGACAACATGCATAGCTGGGATGTAGTCTGTGTGGGGGCGTTGGCTGGCACCACATTTCCTGGTGATTTAGGTGTGGTTTAGATGCAGCAAGACAATCCTGTCTACGGTCCTCAGACAGACATCTTTCAGAGGAGGAGAGTATGGTACCCTGTGTATTAGTTTCAGGCTGGCAACTGGGAAATTTGTTTTGGTTGCCCCTACCCTGACATGCAATTCTGTCTCCAGGATGACAGAGTGGCCACTGCTGTGACAGATGTGGACAGGCCTGACATGATGAAGAATCGAATCCCTGTGGTGCTCCTGGCCTGCGGCTCCTTTAACCCTATAACCCACATGCACCTGCGTTTGTTTGAGGTGGCTAGAGACCACTTGCACCAAACAGGTCAGCTGGGGGCTCAGGTAAGGGGTCACGGGGTGGGTTGGGACTCTCTGTCACTTTCCTTGCCGCTGAGATGTGTTCAGCATTCAGGTTATGGTGGAACCACTTGGCACAGCATGGCAGTGGTTGGGGAGAAAGGGTGCAGTTTCTTTGTTGTGTGTAGTGTGAGATGGACAAGACCCATCCCTGCTCCTGAAACCCAACACTAACTCCTGTCTCCACAAATGCTAGAGTCTCCAGACACTTTCAATTTGCACACTGGGCCTGGTGGTCCCAGGAAGCCTGACAGAGCCAAAGAATTGGAGAGTTTCTGTGAGCTGCTCCTGTTTCTCAGAAGATAAGCAAATATCCCCCTAATAGAAAGTTGACATTTTTGCCTTTGAAAAAGATCTTAAATAATTATAGACTTGCAATCTTGTATGTAGGGCACTTCCAATACAGATGGTGCGACATTGCCAGAAATATTTAATCAGCCAAAAATACCGAATATGGGCCTGTTTCCTCTCCCTGGACTTCCTTTTCATCATTAAGAAAGCAGAAGGGCATTGAGAATCTGCAGAAATGTTTCAGTGGAGCATAAGTCATTGATGTGTGTCTGTCACATAGAAACTCAAATATGTATTATATATTTATATGTCATGGATTTGTATATTTTTTATATTTTTATATTGTTCAAAATGTTTGCCTTTATGAGCATGTTTTTTACACCATAGCATGCTTCTATTTATTTATTTTGGTTTGGAAATTCATACCCTATAAAATTTGGGGAACTACTCCCTGAGGTGGTAAGAAGATACATGTTGAGGTACTGAGGACCAAACCTTGGCTCCCCGTCTACATTCAATCTGTTGCTCCATCTCTCCAGCTCTCACCTTATCTTTAAATATATAAAAATGTTATCAGTAATATTTAAATGCTTTCTTCAAGGTGAATTGTTTTAAGGCAATATTTTATAAAATGCAAATTTTACTATTAAAGAGTTAAAGTGGGTGCCTTTCTTTAGTCAAGCATAGCTATTACAAATGATTGATATATATATATATATATTTAATAGTATCTTTATTTAAGCACCATAATTACAACATGTTTATAGTTGGGTTTCAGTTATAGAAAAGAACACCTCCCTTTATCAGGGCAACCTTCCCACCACCAATGCCCCCAACTCCCTCCTCTCCAACTCCCTGCCTGTATTAGAGACTGGCATTCTATTTCTCTCACTACCATTGTCATGATGGTTGTAAGTGTAGTTATTTCTCTAACTAAACTCACCACTTTTTGTGGTAAGCATCATATCATGGACTGGTCCTTCCAGCCCTCATCTCTATTGTTTCTAGGCATTATTACAGTAATGTGTTTTATTTTCATTAAATTGCACAAATGAGTAAGACTATTCTGTGTCTATCTCTCTCTCTTTGATTTATTTCACTCAGCATAACAGTTTCTTGGGGGCCGGGCGGTGGCGCTGGAGGTAAGGTGCCTGCCTTGCCTGCACTAACCTAGGACAGAGTGCGGTTCGATCCCCCGGTTCCCCATATGGTCCCCCGTGCCTGCCAGGAGCGACTTCTGAGCTAATAGCCAGGAGTAACCCCTGAGCGTCACCGGGTGTGGCCCCCCAAAAAAACAAAAACAAAAACAAAAAAAAAGCATAACAGTTTCCATGTCCATCCATGTATAGGAAAATGTCATGACTTCATTTTTCCTGATGACTGCATAGTATTCCATTGTGTATATGTATCATGGCATGCACTAACCTAGGACGGACCTTGGTTCAATCCCCCGGCATCCCATATGGTCCCCCAAGCCAGGAGTAATTTCTGAGCACATAACCAAGAGTAACCCCTGAGTGTCACGGGTTTTGGGTGTGGCCCCAAAACAAACAAAAAGAATACTCATGCAAATATTTGAAAAGGGAAACCATAGCAACAGATTAGATTTTGAAGAAGAAAATCTTAGTGAACTAGAAGATACAAAAGTAGAAGCTATTCAAAATGAAACAATCATGGCCAGGAATAAAGCTGAGTTGTAAAGAGCATGCTAAGCAAGTGTGGGGTCCTGGGTTCAAGTCCCAGCATTTGGGGGTAAAAAGAAGAGGAACACAAAAACAGAAAATAATTTTAAGAAAAATATTATAATTGATATCTGGGATAAACATGAGGCATTTATCATATAGTTGTGATTGGAATTCTATAAGAGAGAAAGAACAAAAACAATAGCTGAATGTTTCCCCCCCAAAACTGGATGAAAACAAATTTTACTAGTAGTTCAGCAAACTGAGATTGAAGGATCAAAGGATCTCAGAAAATCCTAAGCACAAGAGACAGGAGGAAAAAATATACCAAGTTATATTACAATGGCATTTTCAGAACCAATAATAAAAAGGAAATCTCCAAGGCAGTAATAGGAACAGCAACAGATGACTGAAGATTCAGCTAGCACAAGCAACATTTGAAAGTTCTGAAAGAATTTTTAAAAAACGCACCAACCTGGGATTCTGCAGCTATTCCATTTCTGATGAACATATTTTTCAAAACGAAAGGCAAAATAAAGATCAGATTTACAAAACCTGAAAGAATCACCAGCCACAAAACTGCAGTCTTTGCTAGTGTTTCAGACAGAAGGAAAATGATGCCAGATGGAAATATGGATCTAACAAAAGAATGTGGAACATTCTGATAACCTTCTGGGAGTTTGTGTGAATTTTCTTCCTATGATTTAAGTTTCATAAAATGATAGTGGACTACTTAAACAAAAATAATAACACATGGTGGTACTTATAACACAAAAATAAAATATATGACATTTATAAGCTAAGAGAGGTGAAATAGAATACTCAAGATGAATACTTTACATAAATTGGGATAATGGCTTATGCCACAAAAATATCACTAAAAATAGGCTGATAACTCAAAGATATATAAGTGTATTTTGTAAACTTTACTATAGTCACTTTACTCTAGTTACTTTACTAAAATATCTAACATATACAAAAGAGAATAAAACCTGAATATACTTTGTTATCCCATAAGAATTCAATAACAAGAAATTGGGACCTAAAAATAGATGGTACAAACAGAATGCAATTAACAGCATCATCATAGACTTTAAACTGAAATACTTCAGTAATTCCATTTTGTATAGTTTAACAACTCCTTTCAAAAGGAAAATATTATCAAACTAGTTAAAATTATAAAAAAAAATAGGGGCCTGGGAGATAGCATGGAGGTAAGGCGTTTGCCTTTCATGCAAAAGGTCATCGGTTCGAGTCCCAGTGCCCCATATGGTCCCCCATGCCTGCCAGGAGTGATTTCTGAGCATGGAGCCAGGAGTAACCCTTGAGCACTGCCGGGTGTGACCCAAAAACCAAAAAAAAAAAAAAAAAAAAAAAAAAAAACCAAGGAAAATTATAAAAAAAAATAGTAAAATAGTCAAGACCCAACTACAACTGTATGTTCTATAAGAATTAAATACAGCAGGGGCCAGGGTGGTAGTGTAGGCGGTAGGGCACTTGCCTTGCAAGTACTACCCTAGGACAGACCGTAGTTCCATCCCCCGACATCCCATTTGGTCCCCTGAGCCAGGAGCAATTTCTGGACACATAGCAAGGAGTGACCCCTGAGCATCACTGGGTGTGACTCAAAAACCAAAAAAAAAAAACAAAAAACAAAAAACAAATACAAAGATACAGATTAGTGAAAAGGATGGAAAATTATACCCAATGATACAAATGAATAATTAGCATTCATTAGTAAGAACGTTTTTATTTTATATCAGAGAAAGTAAATTTCTGAATATATGCTTACGAATAAAGAAATTCATCTTATAATTATAAAGAGGTAAATTCTTAAAGTGGAAATAATACTAGACCAATTTTTAAAAATAAATTACATTAGAATCACAGGCATATAGCAAAGAGAAAGAGAAATGGACAAGTGCACAATCACAAATGTCTATTTCATTTTGCTCCTTTCTAGTGGAATAAGCACAAAGGAAATTGCTAATGATATATAAGTACTGCACAGCTCTATCTCCAGTTTGATCTATTGACTTTAGTAGGATGGTATTACCTTTCAAAGTTATAGAGAACATTTACCAAGATAGAACATATTGTGGTCATTAAAGAAGGTTAAGTGTAAGAGAACTAAATCCATATAAAAACATTGTCTTACCACTGCAGAATTAAATTAGGAATTGATAACAAAGACCTTTGGAAGATTTCTCTACCTTAAAAATGAAATCACATATTTATATTAAAAAAAAAGAAGCCATGGTGGGGCCGGGCGGTGGCGCTGGAGCTAAGGTGCCTGCGCTAACCTAGGACAGACCGCGGTTCGATCCCCGGTTCCCCATATGGTCCCCCGTGCCTGCCAGGAGCGACTTCTGAGCGAATAGCCAGGAGGAACCCCTGAGCATCGCCGGGTGTGGCCCAAAAACAAACAAACAAAAAAAAAAGGCAAAAAAAAAAAAAGCCATGGCTTACAAAAGAAATCAAAGTGGAAATTAGTAGTATTTTGAACAGAATGAAAGTGGAAACAGAATATAGCTAAAATTTTGAGATATAACTAAAGCAGACTCTTTGGAACTGTATACACTAAATGCAATAGGAAAAAATCTCAATGATTCACTTCTATCTTATGAAATTAGAAATAAAGACACAAACAAAATATAAGTTATAAGAAAATAATAAAGCACAGATCAATTCAATTAAAAACAAACAATATGGAGAAAAGTCAATTAAATTAATAACTGTTACTTTGAGAAAATCAATAAAATTGATAAACCTCTAGCCAGACTCTCAGGACTTTAAAATAAAATAAAGGGTAAAACCACAGATTATCATTATTAGCAATGAGATGACATATCAATTCCATTGATCCTAAAATGATAAGAATATATTCTAAGCAAGTTTAAGTGAATTGGACTTGATGGCTTAAATGAAATAAACAAATTCATCCAAAGACACATCCCCAAAGCTCAACTGAGAATCAATTTTTCTACAAAAAGAAGAGATATCCTAAATAGTGTTGGAGCAATTTAAAAACTATAACTTGGAAAAGAGAAAAATGATGGTTGCTGACTCTACCTAGGTAGGCTGATTCAGTCTGAAAACTCCGGAGCATTCTTAAATGAGGTGGGGAAAGATTCCCCTTTCTTCCTGAAGCCACAACAGCCCACAGCCACACCTGACACTCTCCAAAAGAAACAACCCAGCTCTGCAACTTAACCTCATCAAACAGCCAAGCCATCAAATTTGTTCCAGATCTATAGATCCTAGACCATGCTCCCTTTTGCAGTTCTGAGACACATCAAACTTTCATAGCAGTGCCAGCCAAGTAGAATCACTGCAACTCTGATGGGAACGTTGCAGAGAAGACCACCAAGCCCAGTGAGCCTTAACACAGAAGGTTCAACTAGCACCAAGAACAACCCAGTAAATCCTTATACAATGACTTTAGTAACCCCATGGAGACATATGGCAGTCACTTCAAATTGACCTTTATTGACCTACATTTTGATAATTCCATTTGCCTTTGTGTTGTAACTAACAATATAAAGTTAATTTAGTTTGTGTGTCTACAAGAGGATCTTGTAGGTGATGGGAAAATGGGAACACTGGTGGAGGGAAGTTCACAGTGATAGTGGGATTGATGTTTGAACATTTAATGCCTAAAACAGCTGTCTTATTAACAGCTTGGTAAATCACAGTATTACAATAAAAATTGAAATTAAAACATATCAATATTGAGTAATATATAATCCAGATATGTAGTGTAGAGAACTACATGCATGGATGCATTTAAATATGAAATACAGTGAAATAACTGAAAATAAAGATCAGCCAACTAGTTTGTAAAGTAAATAAATACAAAATACATTTTTCGTTTGTGTTTTTGGCCACATCTGGTGACACTCAGGGGTACTCCTGGCTATGTGCTCAAAAATCACTCCTGGCTTGGGGGACCATATGGGATGCCAGGGGATCGCACTCGGTCCGTCCTAGGCTAGTGCATGTAAGGCAGACACCTTACCACTTGCGCCGCTGCTCCAGCCCCTTTTTGTATTTTCTTAAATACATTTTTAAAAAAGAAATATAACTTGTATTAAATAATTTTAAAGCATTTCCAAGAGGATTCTGGAAAGATGGCAGAGCCAGAAACCTTCAGGAATCTCTGCCCACCTAACCAAAATGTATCATGGCGAAATTTGTATGGCCTAACTGAAGTGGACTTTGAAAGCTTGCTCTTAAAGTTTCACTGAAAGTTTGGAGCTCCACGGGGAAAATTCAGATGGATTGTTGAGATTAGACTTGATTTGGTTTAGTTCAGTATATTGACAGCTGTCTATCATCCACCCTGGTCCTGAAGCAGGTAACTGTGATACCTTTACTCCAAGTAGCTAGAGCAGATTCTATACAACTTGTAGGAGTTGTTGAGGTGAGAGGGAGAATTGTGCAAAAGGATCCCATTCTTTGAATATCAGGGATCTGGTTCAAAAGGTTTGAGAAGCAGGTAGCTGTGCATGCACCCACTCCACCATTGTAAGATCCTCTTCCCCCAGAAAGATATGACTTCCAAGGCAGAAAAAAACTTGTATCCTTTATAGTACCTCCTATTCTCCTTATTTCTCTCCTTTATCTGTTGTGGAATCCAGAGATTTGGATTTGCAAAACAACTTCACAGATGGGAAAATTCTGAACATGGCCACACATGTCCAGAGAAAAACTGACAAATAACTTGAGAAAACATTGTTTACACCTCAGGCTATAATAATTGGAAGGCAAAAATAGTTTAAAAATAAATACCTCCCCCAATTAAATCCATGGAAGGGAGAAAATCTTATTTTTACAGAGTTATCATGTCCATATAGTCAAGTATCCAGTTTACCACAACAGCAACAATAAAATAACAAAGAACACAAATAGGAAACTATAACAACTCAAGGATAGACAGGGAAATCAGTAGAAACTCTCCAGGAAGAAAGATTTGGTGGAGGATGTGCTCACAAAGACTTTAACATAACTGTTTTAATAAAAATCAAAGAACAAAGGAAAAATATGTAGAAAGTAAAAAAATGATGGCTGAACAATAAGTTATCAATAAATGGAAAACCTAAAAATAATGGAAAAGAAATTTTGGAGCTGAAAATACTATTAGTGAAACACTGGCAGAACCATCTGCAGATTTGCAGATCTTACCATTGAAATAATCAAATCTTTGAAACTGAAGGAATAAAAGGTTAAACAAAAGTGAACAGAATCTAACAGATCTAAAGGACATTGTCTCGCAAACCAATATAGGCATTTGGGAGTTCCAAGAAGAGATATCTGAGATCATACAGACTACTTAAAGAAATAGTGGTAGAATCTTTCCAAATTTGATGAGAGACATAAATATTATATCCAAGAGGCACAGCACATTCCAAGAACTCTAAGAAATCCACACTGGTGCATATTATAATCAAATTTTTAAAAGACAAAGACAGAGAAAACTTTGAAAGCAGCAAGATAAACATGAAATCATCACATAAAAAGAATCTCCCTGAAAGATTTTCATAGACTTCTCTTTAGAAAGCATGAAGGCCAAAAAGCAGTGCATTGATGCATTCAGAGTGCTAACAGAAAACAGAAATTACCCTGCAAAAGTGAGGGAGAAAGTTAGACACCTTCCTAGATAAATTAAAATTGAGATTTTGTTTCTACTAAACTTTTCCTGCAAGAAATGCTCAAGGGACTTCTATAAGGTAATGAAAAGACATGAGACAGAAATTCAAACCTGTATAAAGAAATAAATATCTCAGAAGCATTGTGTATGGGCATTGATAAAGGCTAATATTATTGGAAGAGTGGCTTGTCATTGTGCCTTTTTTCCCTGTACAATTTAAGAGACAACTAAAGAAATCTATACTATAAAATCAAGTGTTATTTTAGCTTTGGGTTTTTTATTGTTTTCTTATAAATTTAAGAGACTAATAAGTTTAGAAAATACTTTGTTTGGGCCACACAATGTGTGAGAATGAAATTCTGTCATGTTGACAACTGAAAGGAATGGATGATGGAGTAGTAAAGGAACAATTTTTGTGTGTGATCGAAGTTAAGCTGCTATGAATTCAAATTAAAATACTACAACTTTTGGACATTAAATGTGATCCCCATGGTAGCCACAAGGAAAATAGTTATAGAATAGGCACAACAGGGAATTTAAAAGGAATCTAAATATGTTAATATTTAAAGAATGAACTAGACACAAAAGTGAATAATAATTCAAGAAATGAGTGGGGGGAAAAGTCTATCAGACATACAAAATACAGCATGGCAGATGTATGACCCTCCTCATTAGTAATTACTTCAAATGTAAATTTAATTAAATTTTCCAATCAGAAGACAGAGAGCAACAGAATGGATAAAATCATGTGATTTACTTATGTGCTATATGTATGTCTGAATTCAAAAGGATGCAAAAGATGTTTCATGCAAATGGTAACCAAAAGAGAATAGTTGCTGTATGCTATGAGACAAAATAGACTTCTAAGTTTCAAAGTGCATAAAAAGAAAATATGGTCCTTTAAAATAAATAAAAGATTCAATAAACCAATAAAATATAATAATTATTAACAGTTATACATAAAATGAAAATTAAATTACATTAAGCAAAAACAAAGAGTTTGGGTCAGAAAGATAGTACATCAGATAAGGCATTTGCCTTGCCCATAGCTAACTGAGGTTCACTTCCTAGCACTATATTGTCCCTAGTTCCCACCTGAGCACAGAGCCAGGAGTCAGCTCTGAGTACCAAGTGTGGCCCTACCAAATTAAATAAAAAAGGAAAAATAATGAATGGAAGAAACAGTTCCTACAGTAATAGGTATACAGACCTTACTTAAAACAATGGATAAGTCAATTAGGCATAAGAAAATAAACTTATACAATTAAATAAATCAGTTATATGTGTCAGACATATTTTGAAACTCTAAAAATTTGTTGTTTAAAACCTAACAACAAAAGTATACACATTTTTCTCAAGTACACAAGAGACATTTTCCAAGGTAGATGTGTATTAGATAACAAACTAAGTCTTAATATATTTTAAAAGATAGATTTCATAGGAAGTATCTTATCTAGCAACAGCAGAAAGAAGTTATAAGTCCAACAGATAAAATGGCAGAAAATCTACAAAACTGTGTAGATTAAAAAGCATACTGTTGAACAATGAATCAAAGAAAAAAATCACAAGGGAAATTAGAAAATACTTAGAGACAAATGGAAACAGAAACACAATATACCAAAGCTTATCAGTCACAAAGCAAAGAGGGAAACTTAAGTTTACACTTCAAAAAATAATAATAATAAAATGAAACAAGACCTCAAATCAGCAATCTACTTAAGGAACAGTAACAAAATCTAAACCCAAAGCAGGCAGAAGAAAGAGAATAATAAAGATTAGGACAGAGATCACTGAACTTAAGAACAGAAAAACAAAAGAGAAAATTCATAAAAAAAAATAAAACAATTAGGGGGCAGAGAGAAAGCATAAAGAAGGATGATGGTTCAAATCCCGGCATCCCATATGGTCCCTTGAGCCTGCCAGGAGCAATTTCTGAGCACAGAGCCAGGAGTAACCCCTGAAACACTGCTGGGTGTGACCCCAAAAAAAACAAAAATAAATAAAATAAAAAAATAACTTAAAAGTTAGACCTGCTAGGACTCAGGAATGTGTCTCAACACCTGTCTAGCAAATGTTAGGCCATGAGTTTATTAGATCCCCAGAATCCCTGCACACTACAGAGAGTGTACCACAACCCTTCCATATATACTCACAGCACTACACAATAACAATTGGTTCTTCTCAAAAAGAAATCATTAAAATTGACAGGTCTTAGCTAAATAAACTAAGAGAAACAGATTACTCAAATTGTCAAAAATCAGAAAAGAAAAGGGGACCATTACAACTAGTTTCTAGCAGTGGCAGACAAAAAAAGTTTGATTAGGATTGGATTATGAAGATAAAACGCACAAATTTACAAAACACAGAATCTTCCCAAACTACATCTTTTTTTTTTTTTGGTTTTTGGGTCACACCCTGCAGTGCTCAGGGGTTACTCCTGGCTCCATGCTTAGAAATTGCTCCTGGAAGGCACGGGGGACCATATGGGGCACCGGGATTTGAACTGATGACCTTTTGCATGAAAGGCAAACGCCTTACCTCCATGCTATCTCCTGGGCCCCCAAACTACATCTTAAAGATGGATAAGTCTGTAATAATTAAAGAAGATTGAAGCCATTATCAAAATTTTCTTTCTTTTAATATCTTTATTTAAATACCATGATTACAAACATGATTGTAGTTGGATTTCAGTCACAAAAAGAACACCCCCTCCCCTTCACCAGTGCAACATTCCCACCACCAATGCACCTCATCTCTCTCCACCCACACCCTCTGCCTGTATTCGAGACAGGCATTCTGCTTCTCTCACTCATTAAAATTGTCTTGGTAGGTGTTAGTGTTCTATCTGCACTCACCCCTCCTCAAGGTATCCTTCAGATCCACATCGCTATGCATTATTACAATAATGCCTTTTATTTTCCTGAAAACCCATAGATAAGTGAGACTATTTTGTGTGTGTCTCTCTCCCTCTGATTTATTTCACTCAGCATAATAGTTTCCAGGTCCATCCATATAGGAAAATTTCATGAATTCATCTCTCCTGATGGCTGCATAATATTCCTTTGTGTATATGTACCACAGTTTCTTTATCCATTCATCTATTGAAGGGCATCTTGGTTGTTTCCATAGTCTGGCTATTGTAAATAATGCTGCGATAACTATAGGTGTGAGGAAGTGATTTTTTTTGGGGGGGGTTTTGGGCCACACCCAGTGACGCTCAGGGGTTACTCCTGGCTATGCGCTCAGAAGTTGCCCCTGGCCTGGGGGACCATATGGGGCATGGGGGATGGAACCGCGGTCCGTCCAAGGCTAGCGTGGTAAAGCAGGCACCTTACCTTCAGCGCCACCGCCCGGCCCCAGGAAGTGATTTTTGTATTGATTTTTGTGTTCCTAGGGTATATCCCTAGGAGTGTGGTATACCTAGATCATATGCAACCCAATTTCCAGTTTTTTGAGGAATCTTCATTTTGATTTTCATAGAGGTTATGATTTTTTTATGACTCATAAAGGTTTATGATTTTCATAAATGCCTAGATAGCATTCCCACCAGCAGTGAATAAGAGTTCCTTTCTCCCCAGATCCCCACCAGCACTAATTGTTCTTGTTCTTGATGTGTGCCAGTCTCTGTGGTGTGGGATGGTACTTCATTGTTGTTTTTGATTTGCATCTCCCTGATAATTAATGATGTGAAACTTTTTTTTATGTGCCTTTTGGCCATTTGTATTTCTTCTTTGAAAATTGTTCATTTCTTCTCCCCATTTTTAAAATCTAACCCATGAGGTTAGATTTTATTTTCTAGTTAAATTCTTTCAGCAATTTGTATATCTTAGATTAGCCCCTTATCTGATGGTATTGGTAAATAGTTTCTCCCATTCTGTGGGTGGCTTTTGTATCCTAGGTACTATTTCCTTTGAAGTGCAGAAGCTTCTCAGTTTATTATATAGTCCCATCTGTTTATTTCTGTTTTCACTTGTATGGAGATGATCTGAACATAAACAATTGATAGATATCTCACTTGTGGCCTATACACTCAGTTAATGAGTACTCAGTGAAAAAAATTAAAAGAATAGGGAGCCGGGAGGTGGCGCAGGAGGTAAGGTGCCTGCTGCCTTGCCTAGGACGGACCACGGTTCGATCCCCCGGTTCCCATATGGTCCCCCGTGCCTGCCAGGAGCGACTTCTGAGCTCATAGCCAGGAGTAACCCCTGAGCGTCATTGGGTGTGGCCTCCCCCAAAAAAAACAAAAACAAAAAAAAATTAAAAGAATAAATAAAATAGAAAGAAGAAAAGATAGAACAAAAGAAGGAAGAAAAAAAAGGTAACCCATAAACCAATGATGTAGATTCATCTGAAAATAATTTTTGCTGAGTAGAAGGAAGCCAGATTTTTAAAGTGCATATATTATATGTGTGTCAGTTTTATAAACTTCTAGAAGTTGCAAACTAATCTAAAGTGACAGCAATCAGATTGGTGCTCAGCAACCAAGGACTGGCTTTTCCTGAGAGGAAAGGATTGCAGCATGACACAGGACATTTGGGATCAAGATGTGTATATTCATGATCTCAATTATGATGTTGATTTCAGTGGTATGTACATATGCCAGAGCTTAGCAAGAGATGCTAGGGTCACTCACTGGCCAGAAGCTCCTACTTTGTAAGTTTGAGGAGGCATGTTGGATTCCAGTGCTGCCCACAGGCCCCCAATGCAGTATCCCTACTGCATCTCTATTGTTTTAGTTACAGACATCTCTTCTCCCTTATCTTTTCTTATCTCTCCAACCGAACCACATTACTGGAATCATCTTGTTTAGCCTCATAATTTGAGGGGAACTATGTATGCACAAAGACCAGACAGTCATATGAACATTTAGTGGAAATAAAAAAAAATCAGGGGGGTGGGCAGTGGCGCTGGAGGTAAGGTGCCTGCCTTGCCTGCGCTAGCCTAGGACGGACGGCGGTTCGATCCCCCGGTTTCCCATATGGTCCCCCAAGCCAGGAGCGACTTCTGAGTGCATAGCCAGGAGTAACCCCTGAGCGTCACTGGGTGTGGCCCAAAAACAAAAACAAAAAAAATCAGACTTACACACCAAACCCGAAGTCAATGACAACAGAATCGATAATCTATAACAAGCTATACAAGTGGGGAACACTTACACTAGCATTATGGGGGTGGGGTAAAGGAGGGAGATATGGGATGCATGCTGGGAACAGGGGTGGAGGGAGGACAACGCTGGTGGTGGGAATGCCCCTCATTCATTGTCAATATGTGCCTTAAATATTACTGTGAAAGATTTGTAATTCACTTTGACCACAATAAAAAAAAATTGGTGGAATAATAGTCCCTTTCGGGAACCCTTACTTGACTCTTAGACACTCAAAGCTTTGCTCCATTGTCATGGTCTGGGCTACAGGACTTAATCTTGTGGGGGTAATTCTGCCTCTCAGATACTACATTGCCCCCAGTATGGGAGAACAATTTCTGGGTAGATTTGCAGCCACTTTTAGCTTCAGGCAAAAGCTGTGACATGTAGTCTGGGTATTCCTTGAATTGTTGGAGGTTTAAGTGGGTTCATACTACAACGTTGGCCATTGTGGGATGCATTAGGCTCGTATGCTAGACATTCTCCTTCCTTGGGGGTTCATGGTGGCATGGACTCAAATGGCCTCAGGAATCACTTTAATCCTTTTGATTTACTCTCCATCATTCTTCCACGGAAAGGACTCAGTCACTGCTGAAAGTCAAGAAGAGCTTCTTTAACCAGGATTTCTGAGTCAGTGCTTGTCAGCAGTGTACCGATGCTGACTGTGTCTTCCCCAGACTGGAAATAAAGATGGTGAAATGACACTGCTATCCAAAAGGAATAAGTGTGTAGGTGGTGAGATGCACAGGGTGGCCATGGCCGGGGCCACCAATGGAAGGGACAGTCAATTCCTACCAGCAGTTGAAGGAGGTG
>PVKC010025810.1:0-16346 GCA_004027635.1 Crocidura indochinensis
AAAAAAAAAAAAAAAAAAAAAGAAAGAAAGTTTGGTTGACATTGGATGCCATAAAACTACATGGACCATGAACTTATATTTGGCAAGTTCAGATGCAATACTTGAGAAAAAGAGAAAAGAATAGAAGAGTATTCAAAGGAGTAGGTCCTACTAAACATCTGAAGCAAACTCAGCTCTTGCTGCACAGGTCTGTTCCTTCTCACTTTCCTGTTCTTGCCACTTTAGCTCCAAATTGCCCAACTTCTCTCTACTAGTGCTTGAGCTAAGCTTTAGTCTTAAAACTGTCTTCACAATGGACTTTGTTATCATTTCCCGGTCTTGAGCTGGTCATAATCTCTTGTCAGGACTCCTAGCAACTCTTTTAGATGCTGGAGGTTCAGGCCTCCAACTTTAAATTCTAGAGAAGACTTGAACTTCCCTTGGGTTATTAGTCTGCAGAAAAGCAATGAAAGTAGTGAAACAACTCACATAAGTTGTCAGAGATGCTTTGACTTCATAAATCTTAAACATTTTATGACATTTTTCCCCAATGAAATACCATTTCAGTTTGAGAAGGTAAAGCAAGTGTGTGTGCATGCATGCGTGTACATGCACACACAGTAACCATAATACTGGCAGTTTATCAATTTTGAAGGTATTGAGCATAACTGGATTAAAAGACAAGAAGAATTTGCTTTGCTGGGTCTGAATCTGTATCTGAAGTACATGTACTGATGATAAAGACTTAATGTACCATTTTACAACAATAAAATAGAGTTGTTAAAAGCATATATTTTATACCTACATCTTTATCACCATTATTCAGAAAAATTATGAGCCCAAAATGTGCAATAAATTTTCAAAACGTGCCAAACCTGGCAGTCTATTACAAATAGTTCTTGTATTATTACCATACGTTCTTGTATGTACTTTCTGGGAGTAGTTTCTGAAATTTGACATGGGTTGGTTGTGGTTTGAGGTTAGTGGGCTTTTATTTAAAAATTCCTATATACCACTTGGCAGTGCATTGCAACTGACAAGAATAAAATTAGTTTGAAAAATGGAAAATGAACTATCAGTAGGAGATCAAGCTTCCTGGGGTTCATTTCTCTAATGTATGTTGGGGGAAAGCCATTAAAAGGTTGAGGAGGTATGATGTGAGTTGACTCAGTAGAGAGAGCCCCTTTTACTGAGGTCAAGCTTTAGAAAATCTTCCTACCTTCAAAGATCTTTGGTCTTAAATCATGAAACACTTTTCTATTTATTGTCATCTTCTATTATTAATATCTGACATTTATGAGAAGCATAGCAGACTTGAGAGATTTACTACCAGAATATTCCAAATTAGTTTTAACAATCCCAAGGATATTAAAGTCCCACCTACAGCTTAATAATAGTTCTGTTTCATATCTGAGTGTGGTGATTAATCTTTGTTAGCTGAGTATCACCCAGGAGCTGTGATGCTCTTCGCCATAAACTTATGTATCCACTATGTCTATAATTCTACTGAACTTAAAAAATTCTGTGAAGAAATTTAAAATCTACCTTGTACTTAATTGGGGATAAGCTGTCCAAAGGAAAGATAAGGAGCTATGATGTGAACTATTATTTGAAACATATGAATATTTAGTAGTGTTATTTATTAGGAAAGCATCACTGAGATTTTGTTGACTTCTAATAAATCTTCTCAATATATTAAAATATATCTTTATATATGTCCTTGTGAATAAGGTGTGGTTTTATTAGCATGGATTATTTTAGTAGGTCCTTCTTGCCAGTAACATCTTGGCTTACTAATATTTTTCAGATAGGTGAGATAAAAATATAATTTTTCAGGAAGATGGGAGTCTTAAGTCAATTAACATCATCAACCTTATTTCTTGTTTGGTTTTTGGTTCCATCTTGATGATGCTCAGGATAATTCCTGGATGTATACTAGGAATTACTCCTGTAGTTTGGGGGTGATGTTAGGGATTGAATCAGCCCAGGCTGGCCACATGCAAAGCAAGTGCCCTACCTGTTGTACTATTGCTCCAGCCCCAATATCGAACTTATTTAAACCAGCCTTTTCTACTATTATAGGAATTCTCAGCCTTATATCACATGATAATCACCCAGGATCTTTCAGAAGTCACAATGGCCAAATGAGAGGGAAGATCAGTAAGGCCAGAAAGTCTTGGGGCTGGAGAGATAGCACAGTGGTGTTTGCCTTGCAAACAGCCAACTCAGGACCTAAGGTGGTTGACTTGAATCCCGGCATTCCATATGGTCCCCCGTGCCTGTCAGGAGCTATTTCTGAGCAGATAGCCAGGAGTAACCATTGAGTGCCACCAGGTGTGGCCCAAAAACCAAAAAAAGAAAAAAAGAAAGTCTAGAGTGTGTTACCCCTAAAGGTCATAGTATCAGTAATAGTGCTTTGAATTTCAGACAACTTCATTTGTTTGATGCTGTCATCCCTATAGGAACATACCAATTTAACAGAATGGACAGCTAACAACAAGAGCTTATTAAACCTTTGGTCATTGTATTAATGACTTTGGAGATCTAATAATTTCACAAATGTACTTGCTACTATATCTTTTCTTTTTTAAATTTCCTTTTCTTTTTATTTTTCTACTTTTTAAATAATTTTGTTTTAATTTATCTGGAAATAAATGTATTATGATCAACTATGTCAGCTATGTGATACATTTTCTTTAAATAAAATTTAAAATTAAAATAAGTAAAACACACTCACAAGCAAGAAAGTCTAGCGTGTGAGAAAAGAGCTAGAAAATGTGATAAGCCTTGTATTTGAGAGTTCCTGAATTCAATTCTAGATACCAAAGCTGGGTCCCTTAGTGGAACCCAGCAATAAAAACCTGAATAATCACCAGGCTACTGGGAGCTAACACAATAACTATGGTGGGTTAAAAATTGCCACAAATGAACTCAAGCACTGTTAGAAAATGTTAGAAAAACAAAAAACCTGTAGAAACAAAACTATAAAACATTACTCCAAGAAATAAAAAAGAACAAAAGAAAATGGAGACATATACCTTGCTCATGGACTGGGAGAATTAACATAATTAAGATGACAATATTCCCCAAAGCATTGTACCAATTTAATGCAATCCCTCTAAAGATGCCCATGACATTTTTCAAATAAATGAATCAAGCACTCCAGTAATTAATTTGAAACAATAAATGTCCACAAATAGTTAAAGCAATCCTTAGGAAAAAGAAAATGGGAGGCATCACTTTTTCCAACTTTAACTTATATTACAAAGCAATAGTCATTAAAACAGCATGGTTTTGGATTTAAAAAGGCCCTCAGATCAATGGAATAGACTTGAGTATTCAGAGAATGACCCACAAACAATCATTCTTTGATAAAGGGACAAGAAATGCAAAATGGAGCAAGAAAAGCCTCTTCAACAAGTGATGTTGGGACAACTGGTCAGTCACATGCAAAAAAAGAGAATTCAGGCCTCTAACACCATGCACAAAGATTAAATAATAATCAGATTAAAGACCTTGATATCAGACTAAAAACTGTAAGGTATGTAGAAGACAACATAGCAAAACATGATGTTTAGACTAAAGTCATCTTCAAGGAAAAAACACCACTGTCCAAGCAAGTGAAAGAAGAGTCAAATAAATTGGATTATATTAAATTGAGAAGCTTCTGCACTTCAAAGAAAACTATGATATGAAGGCTACCCACAAAATGAGAGAAACTATTCACCCGATACCCATTTGATAAGGGGCTAATATCTAAGATAACCTGCATTTTTAATTAATAGGAAAATGGCTGAATATTCTCCTAAACCATTGCATGATTAAGAAATATTCTCATCTAATTCAGTCTCATTATACTATGTACACACTCCCTATTTATTGCACTATATGTGATATATCCTGCTAGGGATAAATCAAACACATAGGAGAACTAATTGTATACACATCAACAACTTAGAGCCTAGAGCACACAAGAGGATTGTTTATTTGGATGAGGGGGTTTCCTTTCTTAATCAAGCTTCTTCTGTGCTGATGCTTGAAACTGATTATAATTTTGCCTTTCCTCCACACATTGCCAGGGCTGACAGACAAGCTGCCTTGATCAGACTCAAATTAACCAAATCTGTATGAAGCACTTATTTTTTTCTTCTTTTCACCATTCCTGCAGGTACTGCAATACCAGGTCGATGTGCGGAGCGGACAGAACAAGCTCCTATTCTGACTCCTTATTCCAAAATCTCATTTAATATGTTGTCCTCGAATAGAGTATCAGATATTAAACTGATTAAGCTATTAAACTGTTAAGAACAGATACTACACTTGATCTTAGACAAAAGACCAAGAAGCAATTGTCAAGCACTTCTGAAGTACTAAAATTTAAGATTGTTCTACAGGCTCATCAGATATACAGTTCTATCTCCATCCTCATTACATGCTGACAAATTATTTCCATCTCTTCCATTTCATAAACCAACAGTGAAGTGACTTTTCCAAAGTGACAGAAGAATTGGACTCTCAGGAGTGAACCTTCCTCTCATGACACCTGGTTACACCTTCTAACTTCCTTTGTCCACCTGACTTAGTGGAACCATCCATGGAAAAAATCTTGCCTCTGAATGTTCCCAAGATTGAAAAGAGGTTCAAGTCACCTGGAGCTTCAGTGGATTCAACAATGAAATTTAAACCAGGTGAATAATGCTGGAAAATGTTAAAGTAAAGGGTTTTTGTTTTTGTTTTTGTTTTTGTTTTTGGTTTTGGTTTTTGGGTCACACCTGGCTGTGCTCAGAGCTTACTCCTGGCTCCATACTCAGAAATTGCTCCTGGCAGGCACAGGGGACCATATGGGGCACTGGGATTCGAACCGATGACCTTTTGCATGAAAGGCAAATGCCTTACCTCCATGCTATCTCCCGGGCCCCAGTAAAGGGTTTTTGTAATTTTCAGTTCTCGTGCCCTCATAGTTGACTGTTTACGAGGGGATGTATCTTCAATTCCAAGTGTGTCCGGAGAAAGGCATCATTCAAAAATCAAAAAGGATACTTAAAGGTGAGTATAGGAAGCAACTCTGATGGTTTCTTTAGAGAACATGTAGTGGTTATTGCCTTTCCCTAACAGTGCCCTCTTTGGTGACCAGATATGATTCAATTGCTAAAAATGAAATCACCTTTTAACTTAATTAAAAGATATTGGATGTGACCGAGTGATTATGGGTTTGTGACCCATAGCAATCATAAAACACTGAGTATATTTTTTATTGATTACTGAGTCCAAAACAATCCATGCTTTTGTATTGAATTACTAAATAAATAGAATTTAAAAAGTTAACATACCACTTTATATGTTGTTTTGTTTTGTTTGTTTTGGGCCACACCCAGTGATGCTCAGGGGTTACTTCTGGCTCTGCACTCAGAAATCACTCCTGTCTTGAGGGGTACCATATGAGATGCCAGGGATCGAACCTGTGTCCATCCTGGGTCAGCCATGTGCAAGGGAAATGCTCTACCATTGTGCTACCACTCTGGCCCCCAATTTATATGTTGGATTTTAAGATTTTTGCTAAAAATATGTCATGATTCTTTGGGACAGGGCCCAAATTGGCAGTGCTGGTGGCTATTCAATTCCAACTTTTCTTTGGGGTCCAGGTTCTACCAAGGACTATTCCTGGGCTTTGCATGCAAACCTGCACTGATTTCATTCAGAAATCTCTTGATCCCTGAAGCCCTGTGTTTTTGTCCCTTAGAAGTAGAGATCTGTCAGAATTATGTGATATTTAAAATTTTTTAAATCTCTTAAATATTCCTCATATACTCTTCTTGCTTTTAGGAAATGTAACTCAAAAATCTGAGAGGGGTGATGGAGAAATAGCATGGAGATAGGGTATTTGCCTTGCAGGCAGAAAGACAATGGTTTGAATCCCGGCATCCCATATGGTCCCCTGAGCCTGCCAGGATTGGTTTCTGAGAGTAGTAGAGCCAGGAGTAACCCCTGAGCTCAGCTGGTGTGACCCAAAAAACAAAAAACAAAAAATCTAAGAGGAAATATTAAAGTGGCAATCAAAGTCCAAGTTCCACAGGAATCTAATTTTCGGCGAAGTGGGATCCACAGGTTAAAATGTGTTCCAACTTGGTTGAGAAGACAAAAAGTTGACTGCTGAAACTTGCTGAAACACTGCCGTTGGCCAAACAAGCAGCAAAGATGTTCAAAGGTAACAGCCTCAGGCATCTTCCTTAATCGTGTTTCTTTACTCTAAGAGTTGGAATAAAATTACTGGTACAGGTTCACTTGATTGGGAATCAGAGACAGGGATATTATTGCCTCCAACAATATTGAGATATTTTCTCATGTTCATAAAGTTGTGGAACAGCAAATACTGCAGGATCTTTCCTTTTGAGCCTCCTCCAAGACAGAGCCATGTATCCTCCAGAAAGCGTCCCATGACATCCTGCGTACTGTAAAGACTGAGTCTTTTCCCACCATAGCAGGCTGGTGTCTTCTGATGAAAATGTACCTTAAAAAATGCTATCTAAATCTATGAATCTCTTTTTCTCCTTGGCTTATTATAACTTTTAAAAGTCACTTCTATTTATACTGCTATCATCATCAACATTGTTATTTAGGTTCTAGAGCCATACCTGAGAGTGCTCAGGGCTTAATCCTGGCTCTGATTAAGGATCATTCCTGGTGGTGTTCAGGGGACTATATGCAGAACCAGAGACAGCTTCATGCAAGCTTCATGCCTTACTTATTTCTTTGACCCAAATACCACTTTTAAATTAAGATTTTTCTAGTTTATTTAGTAAAATTACACTGTCATTCTTTCCAGGATTTGCTTGCAATTTGACAAATTGTTTGCAAGAGCTTCTAATTAGAATGAAGAGAAGCAATTGCAGTCACTTGGAGAGCCTACTTAGCTTGTGCATCTTCCATCCTTTATCTCCAAGAGAAAGGCACCAATCGACCAGTAAGTTACTGTGGCAAGGTACCTAACTTGTATGAACTATTGTTTAATAGTTCAAGCACACACTGCATTCTGCCACAATAGGTCTATGTGTGTGTGTGTATGACATGCATACATAGCATGTTTAGCAAAGACAGGAGAGATACAATGTGGTGCATAGAACTCCAAAGCAAAGTGGGCTTGGACTCAGGCACTCTGGCCGCAAATTCTGGTGCAATTTGCACCAATTTGGCACAAGTACAAAGATAGTAATTTTGTGCAAGTCACTAATCATAATCTTAGTCTCAGTTCTAAATGGGGACCATGCTACCAACCCTGCCTATCTCATAAACTTATCTTTTATGAGACACTGTCTAACCTTGTCCACAAGATAGGATAGATAATTCCTGTTAAAAACCCTGGGTAGATAAAAAGGGTGTCAAGACCAGAAGCAACAGCTCCTGGACTTTGACTGTCTTGCCTGGCTAGCTAGGGTCTAAAGAGCCTAACATCTTTGCACATTTGTACATTAGTTAGCTAACTCTGTTAAAGGAAAGTACTGCAAACAAACCTTAGCTGCAGAGCGATACAAGCTTACATTACATATCATCTTCTGTCACTTTGCAGGGGTGGGTGGAGTGGGAGACTTCAGATTCAAATGTTGTGTGAAGTGCTGGAACAAGGCCCAGGGCCATCAGGCAGCAAAATATGAACAAGATTCCACATTCTTGTCACTTCACATGCAGCTTGTCTAAACCTGGTGCTTCAATCCATGCCTCCTCTTCAACAATTAAATCATTTTGGGAAAACACACACACTTGACTAACTAGAGAAGTGGAGCATTACTGTTAGTTCAATTTGCAGCTAGTTCACACAGAGGTAGAGATTTGGGCAAAATTTGGATCAATGATTCACCATTATACTCTCCCATGTTGACATTCCTGTCTATTTTTTTGTTTGTTTTTGGGCCACACCCAGTGACATTCAGCTATGCGCTCAGAAATCACTTCTGACAAAAAAAAGAAATCACTCCTGGCTTGGGGGACCATATGGGACACTGGGGGATGGAACCATGGTCTGTCCCTGGCTATCACACACAAGGCAAATGCCCTAACACTTGCACCACTGCTCCAGCCCCTCCTGTCTATTTTTATATTCAAATCTGTATCTGTTTTCTCTTCTGGCAGTAGAGACCATTAACTTCTGCATTGTGGAATCTAGGTCATAAAGTGATGCATATTAAGTTATGGATGTATTGACAAAATAGCCTTGGTAAGACCCTTTAACTAAGCAGCTTATAAATATTCACTGCTATTATTATTTAAAATAGATATTAACCACTATAGAGAGATATTGGGTTAAAGAATGATAACTTCTAAAGAATTTTTCACACTGAAAGATCATTGGACATGGATTCAAATAGTAGCAGTACCAGCAGGAGCATCTGAGAGCTATTTTTCAAGCCTCAGAAATGTAAATTTGTATCTTATGGAGATTCTCAAGTGACTCATAAGCAAGTGGAATTTTTTCGGTTTTATTTTATTTTATTTTGAGGGGGGGAGGACACGCCTGTTTGATGCTCAGGGGTTACTCCTGGCTAAGTGCTCAGAAATTGCCCTTGGCTTGGGGGGACCATATGGGGCGCTGGGGGATCGAACTGCAGCCCTTCCTTGGCTAGCGCTTGCAAGGCAGACACTTACCTCTATTGCCACCTCACTGGCCCCGCAAGTGGAATTTTTTCAAGTGCTACATTAGCTTGCCTTGCATGTGACTGACCTTGGTTCCATCCCTGGAACTCCATATGGTCCCAGGAGTTCTGTCAAAAGTGATCCCTAATTGCAGAACCATAAGTAAATTCTGAGTATTTCCAGGTAAGACACCCAAACTAAAAATATGTGTGTGTGTATACTACATTAGGACATATTATAGCTTACACAGAAAGCCTGGGGTCATCTGTATTTCTAGTAGAAATGATGAGAAAGTAATAACTGAATAATACAATTTTCCCTGTCTTATTAAGGGTTATTTTTACCTAATTTGGATCACAGAAAATGGGCTGTGGGGTTACTGAGAACTAGTAATTGAGTGTATCTCTCTGGTTGAGGGTGGTGCAGTTAAATACTTAACTGCTCTGTCTTAGGGGTCATTAGCACATTAGCACTGACAAACAGGAGGCCCCGTTGGGAAAGTATGAGGTCCTGAAACAATCTGGTACACTTGAGAGGGAAGGACAAAGGCAAATAATACTCAAACAGAATGTGGCAACATCATGAAACATGCAATTTGGAAATGACTATAAGGATGGAAACCACTCACATTAACCCAGGGATGTTCAAGGACTTGCATAGCTGAAAATCGCTGATCAACATTGACCAACAGCATCATGGTGATGAGCTCCTGCGAAAGAGAAGATTCAATTTCATCTGATTCATTTTTTAAGGTAAAGATTTTGGTCCATTCAAAACTCTAAGTCCTGTTTTAGTTTGGAAAATTATTATGAAAACAATAAATCTTAATATATTAATTCAATAAGTTTAAGATATAAGTTTGACTTACCTGCGGCTACCTAATTATAGCTGGTAGTTGACAAAAAAACAATTTAATGAAAATATTTTTAGTAAATTTTTTTACAAGTTTAAGAATTAATATTCTTTTTTGCTTAAGATTATGCTCTTCAAAGACAGATTTCTTTATTACCTTATATACAAATCAGAGATAAATGTACATTTTCATTTTGGCAACTGAAAGAAAAATTACGTTTTCCTCCTACCTGCAACATAACATAATTAAGTTAAAAAAAAAGATGAGAATAAGGAAAATAAATCTAGATTTGCCAAAAGTTAGTTGATATAGCAGGAAAAAACCTACAGTAGTCAAACAATATTAAGGAAATAAAAACAAACTTCAGTTATTTTCAGATCAATCAATATTAAAAGACCTACTAAAAAGTAAAGATTTATTGTTTCTGAAGTTAATGCAATTTCCACATGAAGTCTAATTGATTGGTCCCACAGAAATACACTTTGGGTTCAAACAATGAGTTTATCAAACCTTTGTCCACTTTAGATTAGATGTTTCCCTGTAACAAAATTACATAATGTTACCCAGTTTCTTAAAATTACAGGCTCTGAGTATCACTTCTTCATGGCAAGATTGATTTCTATGGATGTAGAAATGTTGCCTTTATCTTATAACTTTGGCCAATAGTTAGTAAAGCAAGAAAGGTGTGAGGTGCTCTTTGCCAGATGGTATGGGACCCAAGAGATGGTCTTATTTGCCACCAACTCAGAATCCTTCCATTAGGGAGTGATGGTACTGAATGATGGCATTGAGAGTTGCAGCTCAGAGGTGAAAACACCTCCATCAAAAGCCTTCCACTTGTGTTATCCTATTTCTTTTCATTTTTTTGTGTCTTTCCTCCAATACATCTTAAAATTCTTCACATTTTCCTGGGACCATCAATAAATATCTGTACAGATAAGAAAAATAAGAGACTTGGGTCTAATAGGAGTCATTTTCTGCAAAAAGTGTTTTGTTTTGTTTTTGCAGAAAATGCAAAAATCCTGAAAAGTGTAGCTTTTAAATTGAGTACATATTCAGGACATAGCAAAGAAAGAAATAAACATTGAATATTCAGAGTATTAGTATTTGCTATCCATTTTTTTTTCAAAAATAAAGAGCAACACATGGAGATGCGTTAATAGATCAACATGATTTTTCTTTTTACCATTACCAGGTGAACTAATTTCTTGATATAAGATTTTTAGAATCTTATCGGTAGGTATTCCAGGTTAACCAGGCAAAATTATTTGCTTAATTCTTTTTTGCTACTAAAATCTGGCTAACTTTCAAGGTGCATGTTAAATCAGAGCTTCATCATGATATTTTCTTATGGTAATAATTTCAAGTCATGTCAATATTACTCAATTTGATTAACTAGTCATTCAATTTACTGTTAATTTATTCATGAATTTAGTACATACTGTACAATAGTTATGTATTTACTGGCTGCTATTTAGGCCCTGATAATATGCAGTAAAATAGACAAAAATCTTTGTTGTGATATTTACTTTCTAATGAGGAATCCTACATAAATAGGATGCAGTATTATATCTACATATCTCTGTATTTAGGTGAATTATATAGGTAATTTAAGGCATAGCAGATTGTCAAAGAGACATAAAGTTTATAAAAAAAACTAGAAAAGATGAGGATGATAAGAATGATGGAGTTAAAGTTATGATAAGCTTTAATTAGAAACATAGTAGTTTGGAAACATTTCTCTGAGAAGGTGACATTAAAGAAACTCAAGTCTACTTATTTTAAAGATCTTGTAGAGGTCAATGAGTCAAGTAGATATACAAAGGACTGATGTTTCAATAGTAAGGGGGCTAAAGCATAGGAACCCATGTGGTAGCAGAAAAAGATAACCTCAGGAAATTTATACAGTACAATACAATACTTATACAATATAAGTTTTGATCACTGGGAATTGGTGATAGTCTTAGAAAATCTATGATCATAACAGAATATGTACAAGGATCACATTTATGGTATCACTAATCTCTATATACAATGATATGTAACTAATATTTCTATTAAAAATATGAACTATAAAGGAAAGAACAAATTTCTTACCTTTGCAGAATCAGAAACATTATCCCAGTATGGAGAAGGAAAGTCCACTTGTCCCATCAAAATTTGATCAAAAAGCACCTCCTGGTCATCACCACTTCTATTTAGATGAATGACAATAAGGGAAAAACAGCATCAAAACATCAGCTTAGAATATTTCTCTACATTCTTATGCACTGAAACCCTTTCTTTCCCCATAAATTTATAAAATGTGTTTTTAAGACATTCAAAATATCAATGTGGAACTGTTTTGGTAAATCAAGAAAGAATGAATTGTAAATTATGTGAGATGAATCTAAATTAGCATGCAAAGACATGGAAAAATAACAGGCACTAGAAATAAAATTCTTGTATTATTTTCCCGCTGCAGGCTCCTTTGTGTTAGGAGACCAAATGAATCATTCAGAGAATTGAGAAATGCTTTGTTGGTGTGAATAAAAGATTGCTGCCCATACCCACGGAATGGAGGGAAACCACACAGCAGGATGTAAGTGATTACACCAGCTGCCCAGATGTCCACCTTGAGGCCATATCTGGAAAAGTAAGTGATGTGAGAGTTAACAAAAGCAGGTCAGGACAAATTATGAAGCAAGGCAAAACAAGAAAAAACACACACAATAAAACAAAACAAAAAAACCCCACATGACTCCAAACATAAAACAAAATCAAACCAACATTTTTTTAAAAAAGCCTGAAACTACAGGCTAGCTAAAGTTAGGGAATTTGGGGAATCAAAGAAAAGAATAATCTAAAAAAGGGCTAAGCCACCAAAATGAAAGCCAAAGTCCTGCAGCGCAGGCTTCTGTCAAGATAACAGGAATAAAAGGGTTTCAACAAAAGGGACTAGCTATAGTTATAGCAATCTTAAAATAAGAATGGATCTTTGAATTATCATGCTCTGTAAGTTTAAAAATAATAATCACAAATAGTAAATTTTCAATGTATAAAGTACTGACATACATTCTCTTATTTTGATTTCTGTAAGTCAATAGTAAAAGAAATATTGCCTATTTTAAGGAAATAAAAATCAAAGCTCGGGGACCAGGCGGTGGCGCTGGAGATAAGGTGCCTGCGCTAACCTAGGACAGACCGCGGTTCGATCCTCCTGTTCCCCATATGGTCCCCCGTGCCTGCCAGGAGAGACTTCTGATCGAATAGCCAGGAGTAATCCCTGAGCGTCACGGGGTGTGGCCCAAAAACCAAAAAAAAAAAAAAAATCAAAGCTCAGGGAACTATAATTAAAAAAATACTTTGCATCATAACTTTTTGTTTCAAATGTGCATCATTATAAATCAATTCTATATACACTATATTAAGTTCACCACTAACAGTCTAATTCCATCCTTCACAATACAACCAACTTTGCTTACTTTACTCGAGATGACACAGTCAGTGGTAAAACTGGGCTAATCCAAGGTCTTCAAGAGCCCAACCAAGTCCTCTTTCCCCATACACCACTCCCTCTGGCAGGATTTCAGAGGACTCACAGCATTCATGCCTTTGACTGCACTCTCTGAAGAGTCCTCAGGCATGGCTGGGGATATTGACTCAAAAATCCACTTAAATTTAGTGAATAATGAATTTGTATTCCCTCACATCTCATTGTAGGCATATCCCTAGTCCCTTGTTTTTTCTATCTATATCTATATAAATAAATATATATGTATATATATAAATAACTTATCTCCAACTGTCCCTAATGGGGGAATATGTGGTATATTATTAGCCATGGGCTTGGTCTGCCAATAGAAAGAGAAGTAGGACTGTGTCCTCTTGCTGCCCACTTTCCTCAATCCATCTGCTATGCTTCAGAACTCTTATTATGAGCCTTGGGAAGAAACATGGCTTTTTAAGAAAGCCTCTGGTTCGCAGAGATTTGAGTTCAAATGTTCACTTGGTTAGTTTCTAGTCATGAGCTTACATGATCTTTTCGCTAGCAGAGTATGAATTTACTGCTGTGTAAAATTGGAATCAGACCATTTACTTGGGAAGTAAGAATATGTAAAGGAGTTTAGGGCCCTGCATACAGTAGTCATTACTAAGGATAAGACTACACTGTCTTCTCCCCTCACTCTTTCATTCTAGGATAGATATTTTTATTTATCTGATACGGTTGCATACAGAATCCTTCAATTTCCCAGTGGCCCTCTGCTGCTTAAAGATATTTGTTCTCCACAAATAATCAACAATCACCTCACCAATAGCACCAAAATGGGACTGGAATTGGAGAACAAGGACAGCTGAAAGAAATAAACTCAGGAGACTGTAATCACCACAAAGCAAAGTCAGTTTCTTTTTATCTCCAAAAGCAAGTTAATTACTGTTGCTATATGTTTCTCTGTTAGTTTGAACAATTTTTGCTCTGGAGCTAATAACTGCTGCTCTACCTTTAACAAAGGCCAAATGGAAGCCTTAAACAAGATTGCAGTAATTGGTAACTTGATTGGTAAAACAGAGAAAATGGCTTCCACTTTAAAGTTGAAAAAAAAGAAAAAAGAAGAGTGAAAGAAATCTGACAGCTAATTCGGTCTAGATGGGGAAGAACAGTGTTATTTCTCCTCTTCTTAAAGCAGGCTAATTCTTGTGTACGCATAGCACCTCAATAAATACACAAGAAGCATTTACCCAGTCTCTGCAATGATTTCTGGAGCCACGTATGTGGGAGTGCCACACACTGTATATAGAGGACCATCTACAATAGTGGCCAGTCCAAAGTCACCAAGCTTTAGTGACTTGCTGCCATCTTGGTGTTCATATACCTAAAGCAAAAGTGAAAAAAAGAAAGTCACCTTATAACTCAGAGCCCAAAAATTCTTTCCTAAAGAAAGGATGAAGATAGTGATTTATGTGTAATAAATATATAATAAACAATTGGACAATTGTTCATATATATACATATATATATTAGGATTATCTTTCTTTACCACAGAATAAATTGCCAACCAACATAAATTCATTAAATATATGGTTGGATGTTCAACCATGAAGGACCCTGATAGTTAAAATGATAATGGGGGGTTACATTCATTAAAATGATTCTGCTGCATTGATATGAAGTAAGATGAGCAGATGGTTTACATAAAATGTCTATTAAAGAGAAAAATGTATGAGGAAAAGTTTGAAGAATACAGTGTGTGTGTGTGTGTGTAACTGTATAAAACCAGTAAAAACTTAAGATATTCTTCTGGTTCCCTGAACTGCATTGCATGTGTTCTGTAACTAAAGTTGAACCACACAACAGAACAGTATTTAGAATATATAGGGAAGTACCTGCAATATATGAAAATAATGACCCATTTATTTTTATATTTGAGGAACATTTAAAATGGAGTTCTGAAGTAACTGAACCAAAATAATGGGCTTATTAAAATACTCTATTTTAAGGGCTTCTTATTTCCAACAAGATCTATTTATGCTTTTTAATAAATTAAAAATATTTTAACATTTTATTTTGGCATTTTGGAAAGATTTATCAGGTGGGGAATCAGTGTTCTGTCCACTTTGCCTTATTAAGGCAGTAAAAATTTCTAGTCTTTCACCCAGCAAATCAAGAGAGATGCCTGTGACCATAGGCAACTATTTATACTCCTTTAATTCTAGACCCTGATTGAGCTAAATGCTTTTAAAAGTATGCCAAACAAAGTTTATTACTTCAAGGAAAGATCAAACAGCATTCTAAATTTTTATTTTTTTATTTTTATTCCCTCCATGAGAATCAGTAAGATAAGGGAAAAGTAACTATAATACAAGGCTGGTTATTTCCAGCCAAAGCAGTCAAAGCTTTCCATGTACATCAAAAATAATTCATTGAGCCTGCATGTTCTTCTGTTATCACTCTAGGATCATCTGTACTTGCTATAGCAATTTGAACCTCTTACACAGCAAGGCACATCTCCACACATCAGGAGTGCCACTACCGTTCACACATGACATCTGCCTGCCTACAGAAAACACAGAGATTAACTTCTCATTTCACTGCAGCATAAAGTGCAGATGTTTGGCTGGCCAAACTGCTATATCAGCAATGATCATTTGGATTGAAGTATTTTGGCAGAGGCAGGCAGTCAGATCCTTCTTTTTGGACACTCAGTGTCTTTTCTAGGCAGAAAATATTCTTGCACAGATTCATTGCATTTAGAACATGGACAGCTCTCCCAAAAGTTTTGGCCATGATCAAGTTTAAACCATTCTCAGGCAGCATCCAGAGGCTGGTGGGATCAAGTGTTTTTGGGGTGTCAGAGAAAAGTTAGCCATATGGCTCTCACAGCTGTGGTTTTGCCCAGTTGTAATCTGCGGTTGACACAGTCCTCCCTGCTTTCCGGAAGCATGAACAAGTTTGAGTTAAAGACTCTGAGATATCAGAAATGCAGATCTCAGGATCATGCCCCATCGAAAAATTCTCAGGCAAAAGAACTCCTTAAACTGCAAACTTAGCATGTCAGCCTTTCTTATCTTCCAAATGGCAAGCAAATGTTTTTCATGGAAAAGAAATCTGAAATGGAAACATGGAGTAGAGCACCTAGCTTCTTTCCCACACAGAGCAAAATTGACTACTTCCTTAATTTTGTTTCATTATCAAACTATTCCTAAAGAGTAAAATAATCTTTCTCTTTGATGTTCTTTTGGGACCAAACATTTGTGGTGACTGTTCGTGAGGTTGTGCAGGCTTCAGTTTAAACAACTTTAATTATGCAGGAGTCTTTGTGGTTTTATTTTCCCTAAGCATTACTAGTCATAATCACCTAACTTTTTTCCAAAGCTGGAAAAAAGATGTTGGCAGGTCTGAGAATAAGTT
>PVKC010025811.1:0-16349 GCA_004027635.1 Crocidura indochinensis
AAGAAAGAAAGAAAGAAAGAAAGAAAGAAAGAAAGAAAGAAAGAAAGAAAGAAGAGAAAGAAGAAAGAAAGAAGTTTAAGGGAAAAGGAATGAAGAAAGGCTGTTTTGCTTTTTCATCTTCATCTTTTTTTAAAAAGTAATGTATTCTGACAGGTAAAAGAAAAGCATTTAACCTAATAGATATAAAAAGTGGAAGGATTCACAAGAAATAAGAATACTAATTTGCAGCATGGATTTGGATGTTCAAATATGCATTGCAGACTCAAATGAAGTGTATTCATTTTTAAAGTGAGATGACAATTGGACATAAAACTTCTGGACAAGGAGAGAAAACAACTCAAAAAAAAAAATCAGAACATGCGTCAAAGAACAGTCAACCAAGGAATGACTGTAGAAGGATATATAATTGGACAGGTGGAAAACACTGGATGATGGAGAGTGAAGGATAAATTATTGGTCAAGTATAGTATCGCTGAATTAGAAATAAAATTTTTCATTTATGCTTTTTCTTTTCTTTTTTTTTGGGGGGGGTCACACCCGGCAGTGCTCAGGGGTTACTCCTGGCTCCATGCTCAGAAATTGCTCCTGGCAGGCACGGGGGACCATATGGGGCACCGGGATTCCAACCGATGTCCTTTTGCATGAAAGGCAAACGCCTTACCTCCATGCTATCTCCCGGGCCCCTGCTTTTTCTTTTTAAAGTTCACACATTGCAATTAGTCTGGGGTAACATGATAGTTAAAAATCTTGAATTTCCAGGGCATTTGCTTTAAAAGAATATTAAATATTTTACTCTATCAAAATTTTCAACTATTTCTACATCTCTGTTTGTCAAATGGATCTTTTATTTTTATTCTTTTTTGCAGGTTTGTTTGTTTTGGAGCCACACCCAGTGATGCTCAGGGATTATTCCTAGCTACAGGCTCAGAAATTGCTCCTGGCTTGGGGACCATATGGGACACTGGGGGATGGAGCAATGGTCTATCCTAAATCAATCATGTGCAAGGCACCACTGCTCCTGTTCCACTTTTTGAGTTCTTACTTCTTTTTCTAACAAAGGCTTCTTCTAAGATTATCTCAAATTTCTTGTAGCATTCATCCTATTCATAATTCCTTATACAGTTATTAATTACTTAATTGTTCTCTTCATGTTACACAATCTGCTCGATAGTGTTTCTTATTATTTCCCTTTTCCATAACATAGATTCCTTAAAATTACTTAACCTTCAAGGTTCCTTTGTTGCTTCTGACTATGCCGTACTTTTAGCCTTCTTGAGGCAGTGAAAATGATTTCTACCAATTTCTTCAAATTATCTATACCAGACATAAACGCAGGTGCCATCTGACCCACTAGTGACGCCCAGAAGCACATTGCCCTGGAGTGTCCAGACCCACATGGTCCCGAAGAGCAGTGCCCAGAGAACACTTGTCAACAAAGGTGTGTCAAACTTGTCCCCAAAGAACAGAGCCTGATCCCCACACAGTCAATGTGAGTGGTATCCCAACTCGCCATTGACATCCACACAACATTGTTCTGTAGTAATGCCCAGTCCTACATCTCCCGCAAAGAGTGCAGTGCATGGAACAAACCTCAAGGAAGGTGAGCTGACATCACCCCCAAAGAGCAGAACCTGCTCCCCCACAAGGCATGCACACATCAGCACAGGTATCACAACATCCTGATCCAGCAGCTGCAGCCAAACATCATCCTGAGGTGCCTATATTCACATTGCCCCCAAGAGGAGCCCATCAGATGCAAATCAAAGGACTTGAGCTAAATCCTACCCCACACTGTATCAAAAAGCTTCTTGAGACAAAAGATTCATATAGCAATGTGGTAGGCTACAAAATTAACATGCAAATAATGATAGAGAAAAAACAGACATTACAAATGCCACAATATTGCCACAGAAAGTCAAATAACTTGCAGTCAACTAAAGAGGTGAAAGACTTATATAAAGAAAACTACAACACAGTGCTTCAAGAAATAAAAGAGAACACCAGGAAATGGAGACACAGATCCTGCTCATGGATTCGGGAGGATTAACATCATTGAAATGTTCTGTTTTCATATTAAAAGAAAAGGTCATCCCTTATTTTCATCTCATCATGTAGCTAATAAAACAGGAAAATAACTACACTAACAACTACCATGACAATGTTTATGAGTGAGAGAAGTAGAATGCCCGTCTCAAATACATAAGGGGTTGTGGGAGGAGGGAGATGGGAGCATTGGTGGTAGGAAGGTTGCACTGGTGAAGGGTGTCTGTTTATGACTGAAACCCAACTACAATCATGCTGGTAATCATGGTGTTTAAATAAAGATTTTATAAAAAAAAAATAAACTAAAAAAAAAATAAAATTTGGGGCCAGAGAGAGCAGAGCAGTGGGGAGTTTGCCTTGCACGAAACCAACTCAGGATGAACAGGGCTTTGATCCCTGCATCCCATATAGTCCCCCACACCTTCCAGAAATGACTTCTGAGTGCAGAGCCAGGAGTAACCCCTGAGCACTGCTGGGTGTGGCCCAAAAACCAAAAACACATGAAAGAATTAAAATTTAAACAGCTTTCTACAGATAGAATTCAAACACTGCACTGTTCCTTTTTATTTTATGCTACACCCAATTGTAGTCAGGTGGGTAATTTTGGCTTTGTGCGAAGAGCAGGAGCAACTTCTGAGCACATAGCCAGGAGTAACCCCTGAGCATCACTGGATGTGGCCCTAAATCCAAAAAAAAAAAGAAGGCATCACTCTTGATGGTGCTTGGAGCATAAATGCAGCTCTGGGATCCAACCAGGGTCAGCCATGTGCAAGGTTGTACTATCTCTCTGATCCCTCATGCTTTAATTTTTTTCAAGGAGCAGGAGGAGAGAGGAACTGGAGGCCAAACCAGATGATGCTCAGCAAACTGAGATGCCAGAAATCCAACCTTAAGCTCCCACATGAAACATGAAACACGTGCTCTGCTGCTTTGCACCATTTCCTCACACCGCGTGCATTTTTCCTACCCATTACATATTGTTTTACTTGCACACATGTGCATACACAAACACACTCTCCAAAATGAATATTCCTCCCCCTTATTCTGTCCTAAGGCAATCTTAGTTCTATCTTCAGTGTCCACTAGTTTATCATTTTAGCTGATCATCAGTTGCATATTATTATATCACACGCAGATACACAAATCTTTTTGGGTTTTAGTTGTTGTTTGTTGTTGCTATTTTGTTTTGATTTGCAGTGCCAGGAATCAAATCCAGAGCCTTACAAATGCAAAGCAAAAGTTCCACCACTAAGCCACATTTTCTGGTCCACAAATAAACTTTTAAAAGACAATGGACGGGAGCAGTGGCACAAGTGGTAGGGTGTTTGCCTTGCATGCGCTAACCTAGAACAGACTGCAGTTCGACCCCCTGGTGTCCCATATGGTCCCCAAAACCAGGAGCGATTTCTGAGCACATAACCAGGAGTAATCCCTGAGTGTCACTAGGTGTGGCCCAAAAACTAAAAAAAAAAAAAAATTAATGAGAAGGATGGAGAAAGAGTACAAGGGTAAGGCAACTAGATGCCTTGCAAACAGTCAACCTTAGTTTAATCCATAGCATCTATATGGCCCCTGGAACCCTACCAGAAATGAGCCTTTAGTGAAGAGTCAGGAGTAAGCCCTGAACATTGCTGAGTGCGCTCCTCCACACACACAAAAAAAGGCAAATATTTTAGTTAAACATTAAATAAATTAAGATCCTTAAGAGATTAACATTAACAAGTTTAGTAAATCCTCAGACAATGTCTTTAGTAACACCACCGTGAGATATAGCAACAATCAAATTGGTTTTTATTGTTCTATCTTTTGATAATTCATTTGCTTTTGTAGTGTAACAAGCTATATAAAGTAAATTTATTTGTGCCTGATAAGGTTTGGCGGGTGGTGGGGAAGGAGGGAGGCAGACTAGGGACATTGATGGAGGAAAGGTTTCACTGGTAGTGGAACTGGTGTTGGAACATTGAATGCTCGAAACAACTGCATTATTGCTACTTATTAAATCCAATAAAAAATAACCCCAAACACTTTGTATATGTGTGTGATATGATGATACACAATTGATGAGTAGATAAAATGATAAACTAGTGGACACTGAAGATAGAACTAAGATTTCCTAAGGAGGAGAGAATAAGAGGGAGGAATATCCGTTTTGGTGTGTGTGGTTAATTAAATTTAATAAGTGATTAAATTAAATAAAAAGTAAATTTTATTATAATCAATTTTTTTTCATAAAATAAAATATTCCAGGGTCAGAGATAACATGGAGGCAGGGCGTTTGCCTCGCATGCAGAAGGATGGAGGTTCGAATCCCAGAATCCCATATGGTCCCCCGAGGCTGCCAGGAGTGAAGTCTGGGCGTAGACCCAGGAGTAACCCCTGAGCGCTGTTAGGTGTGACCCAAAAACCAAAAAAAGAAAAAAATTCCAAAAAGAGCCAAATACAAAGGACATCAAACATGTGTTGAAAACAGCACTCACTGTCTTTGATATGGCAAGGGGCACTAGTTGACTTTAGATTAAATCTTGTATCAAGTAAATATAGTATCAGTTTCAAAAGGCAGGACTGTAGAGAAATGGAAAGAACAAAACCAAGACTGCTAGGACTGCTGAAAATGGGAAATCAAAATCTGTTTATAATTTCTCCCCAAAGAACTGCCTAATCCCTGAACTGAACTGAACTGAACTGAAAGTAATAGCTAAAAGATAGGAAAATGAATTTCCTGACTATTTTGCCTTGACTTTCTAGATCCCAGACTACCTAAAAAATTTCTAGTTACAAAGTACCATGGATTCCCAATTCCAGATCCATGTTGAGAAACTGACACAGTTTCTCAATAGCCTCAAAGTTCCCTTCCCACTGAAAAGACAAAGTAGACATGGTGCCATACTCAATTGTAAAGCAGTCGAGTGGCCCAAGTCCTTAAAACTCTTCCAGGACAATATCAATAACTGACAGAAATTTTGGGAGAAAAAAACTGCCTTCTGTCTTTTAAAAAGCCTTAGCTAATGTATTTTTCATTAAGTCCATAGAATTTTAATCCATGTGTGAATAAAAATAGATCAAAGCCTATGCTAAAAGGAAAGACAATAATGAGAGGAGTGAGAGTCAGACAGAAATATAGGGTCACGGACATGAGCAGGGGAAGAAATAAAAGACATGTCAGAGAAAAAGTGATGAAAGACACTAAAAAAAAAAAAAAACCAGAACTGAATTCTGAGCAATAGTACAGAGGTAGGGCATTAGCCTTGCACTCAGCCAATTCAGGTTTGATCCCTGGCATCCTTTACGTTTCTCCTGAACCTGCAAGGAGTGACCCCTAAGTACAGAGTCCCCTGACCACTACTGTGTGTGATACCAAAATAAAATTACTGAATAAGAATGAAACATCATCAAAGACAGAGAAACAAAAGAATGACCAAGAGAATGGAGTGAGGGAAAAAATTAGAGGCATAGGACAAGGTGAAGGAAAAGGGGAGGCACAAAGCTAAAGGAGCATTGAAGAGATAAGTGGGAAGACAGAGGAGGAATGGATATCCAGACCTCCCACCAAATAGAGAACTTGTAAAAATCTGAAATCAAACTGAATCCCACTTTGAAAATACAGGAACAAATGGCCTGAGTTTTCTATTTCAGTGACTGTGTAGAGAAAGAATTTAAGTCATCATAGTTGACTGCTGTTACACTAGCAGTCCTGGGAAAAGGGGGGTGATATGTGATGCATGCTGGGAACAGTGGTGAAGGGAGGTCAAGACTGATAGAGGGAATGGCCCTTATTCACTGTTACTATGTACCTTAAATATAACTGTGAAAGACTTGGAATTTACATTGATCTCAATAAAAATTATTTTAAAAAAAAAGAATGTAAGTGATCAGTACATATACACAATCCTTCCATCTATAGCTACCTCCTTTCTCATAATGGTTTCAGAGTTTCAGAGTATGCCATGAAATAAGATGACAGCAAACTACCCTCAAGACACCCAAAGAGCAATCTGCAAAGAGCACAAGAATTCTCTGCTTTGCCTTTATCCAGAACACACAAATCTGAAAAAACACTCCCATCCTTCAAGTCCCACCTCTAATAGTCAGCATGAAGCCTGCTTCACAGAAGTTGTCAGTGCATAATAAATAGAATAAAAGTGCACTTTTCTTGACATGGATGATACACACATATTATCTAAGGATTTTCACATAGGCTTATACTGCATGGACTTTTATAACACAATGTATTCTTAGTAGCGAATGAAAATGTTCTTTCTATTTTGGAGGGGGGATCACACCCGGCAGCACTAAGGGGTTACTACTCCTGGTTCCACACTCAGAAATCACTCCTGGCAGACACGGGGAACCATATGGGATGCTGGGATTTGAACCAATGATCTTCTGCATGAAAAGCAAACACCTTACCTCCATGCTATATCTCCGGCCCCATGAAAATGTTCTTGACTATGTTCCTCAAAATCTTTTCTCAATTCAGTTATTTTAAACTCATTGTTGTTCTCATCACTCAAGTTTTTCCAAATATGCCTTCATTTAGTCACAAAGGCTTGTTTTCACTTTCCAAGTTTCCTAATTTATTCCAGAAACCATCCATCTACAGGCAACAAGCCAAACTTCTTGATTGGTCTCCTGTTGTACACACACACTGTTGCCTAAAATATTTCTAATCAAGAAATACTGCTCCTGGGCTGAAGAGATAGCATGGAGGTAAGGCATTTGTCTTGCATGCAGGACAGTAGTTCAAATACCGACATCCCATATGGTCCCCTACACCTGCCAGGAGAGATTTCTGAGCGTAGAGCAAGGAGTAATCCCTGAGCATTGCCGGGTGTGACTCAAAATCAAACACACACACAAACACACACACACACACAGAAATAATGCTAATGAGATATCTCCAAGAAAAATCTATATGAAAATAACTCATTTCATCAAGGTTCTCACTTTAGTACTAGAATCTTGTACCCATATACCTCTTCCACTTCCCCAAAACCAAGTCCTACCACTCTCTCTCTCCATCTCTAATCACATCAAAGCTCCCAACAAATCTTAAACTCTTCTGTTTTTCTCACCCACCCCACCCCATTTCACCTCCAACCGCCCCCCCCATTCTTCAAATCAACCTGGTGAAACAAACCCATGGATATTCATATTTACCTTTTCCTTCTCTACACAGATATTTGAACATTCAAACCAAATAAACATTCCTGTTTTGAGATATCCAATACACTCATTATATTTCATATCATAAAATAATGGTGATTATTTTAGTATCTTGCTTCTGCATCGTGGGTAAGACATTCAAGTCCAAACACCATCTCAGAGACTGTTGCAAAGATCACAGAATATAGTAGAAATTCAAATTTTAAAAAAAGTAAAGACTGCATAAACATACCTTTCTGTGCTTTGATTAGTTGTTTTCCAATTTCTAACGTCACATAGGCTGTGCCATTTAGAACTATGTCAGTTATGGTCCTCCAACCATTGGGAGTGAGTCTTTCACTGGGAGAAATAAAATTTCCTGCGGCATTGTTGATCACGATCTAATATAAACAGGTAAGGCAAGTTATATGGTAAACAGTTATAGAAACTGTTAGAGAAGGAAAACATTTTTCCTCAGAGCATTTTATTTCTCATACTTACTGATCAAAATAATACAACCAATTTGATATTCAGAGCCAGCAATAAAACAATGCATGATAACTATTTTTGGAACCAATGAAAAGTTTTTCTTAAATACCAAAACTTAGAAACCTAAAGTCTGGCTCCACATTGGGTAAAGTCTATAATTAAGAAAATAAATTGAAATTTGGGGGCCGGGCAGTGGCGCTGGAGAAAAGGTGCCTGCGCTAACCTAGGACGGACCGCGGTTCAATCCCCCGGTTCCCCACATGGTCCCCCATGCCTGCCAGGAGCGACTTGTGAGCGAATATCCAGGAGTAACCCCTGAGCGTCACCGGGTGTGGCCCAAAAACCAAGAAAATAAATTGAGATTAAACATAGTTACCATGTTGCTATAGTGTACTTCAAAAAATAATCTCAAAACTGCCTTTAAATTTCCAATGCCATTTGTATTTAACTTCTACAATAAACTCTTGGATAGCCTGTCCTTTTACACTATCAGTAAAGACGACTTATCTCTAGAGTAGAGTCAATATTATGGGTCTGTCTGAAAATATCTCTAGCCTAAAAAGTATTCTCTTTATCTCTCAGCAGCACAGAAAATAAGAACCAAACCTAACCATCAACACACCAAGTATCACAAGAATTTTCCCCAGTCCCCATCAGCACAGTTGGAAAATATCTATACCTACCCCTCTGCAGGAAACAAAATGTACTTTGAGTCTATGATAGCTATCTTTCTCAACTTTTCCTGACTATTATTTCCCTTTATTACTTTAATTTAGTTACCATGAATTACAAATTTACTATTATTACATTATTATTATTATTATTATTGAAGATTAGGTTTCAGGTTCCAACACTGAACCCTTCTCCAGTGTCCATTTTTTTCCAATCAATGTCCCGTTTCTCTCCCACCCACAGCCTGTTTCTAGGGCAGGAATTTTTAAAAATATTCATTATTGGCACTGTGGTTTATAGAACTATTACTGATAGGACTTCATGCATAAAACTTTACCACCTTTCAGTACAACTCCCAATTCCCAACCCCATCCTGCAGAACCATCACTTCATCATGTCAGTATTCTCTTCCCTGTCCTATCCTCCTAACCCCCCAGTAGCAACTTTCTTACTAAAAAATAGTTCTTATGTTCTGTTTCTATTGCCACTGAGAATTAGATACTCCCCGATCTTGTTTCAACTATGACACATGTGAGAGTATTATTCTGTGTTGATCTTTCTCCTGCTGACTCACTCCACTCAGTATTAATGTCCATGAAGCAGTTACTGTTCAGATGTATCCTGGTTGCAACAAACGGCAATATTTCATTATTCTTATGGCGAAGCAGTATTTTATTGTGTTATAATACCATATTTACGTATTTATTTATTTATTCATTCAGTCATCTGTTCTTGAGCATTTGTGTTGTTTCCAAAGCTTGGCTATTGTGAATAGTGCCACGATGAGCTTAGAAGCATAAATGTCTTTTCTTCATTTTGTTTTTGTGTGGATCCTTTTGACTTTGATGCCCTTCCTCACTCCCTTTATGCAATTTTTGACTATACAAACCCTGGAATATTTCAAGGGTCTGAAAGTAGAGAAATATTGTGCTAAAGGTAATGGCTTATCTCCAATATGAAACCAAAAACAGTAAAGTAGTCACAGATCTCATATTTTTAAAAGAATTTTAGGGGCCCGGGAGATAGCATGGAGGTAAGGCATTTGCCTTTCATGCAAAAGGTCATCGGTTCGAATTCCGGTGCCCCATATGGTCCCCCGTGCCTGCCAGGAGAAATTTCTGAGCATGGAGCCAGGAGTAACCCCTGAGCACTGCCGGGTGTGACCCAAAAACCAAAAAAAAAAAAAAAAAAAAAAAAAAGAATTTTAATCTCTTGTCAAAAATAAAGGAGGCATAGAACTGAGCTCTGGAGTTAAAGTCAAAAACAAAGGGCCAGAGAGAGACCTCATGCTTTGCTATGTGTAAAACCCCTAAGTGGGCCCCTGGTTCTTCCCCCAAAATGCTGGCCATGAAGCAGGAGCAAAAAGTTGGGAGTGGTTCCTATATATCAGTAGTTAATCTAAAAATTATAATGTATATATTTCATTTACATATTAAAATATATAACTACAGGAAAAATAAAAAGAGAATTGTAGGTCCTTGTAGTCTTCTTGTTTGTGTTAGAGATAATCAAACGTTATTAGGAAAAGCAAAGACCATGAATCATTTAAACTAGGTATTCTGTTCCAAGATAATTGTTCTTCTTATTTTATAATCTTATTAAATCAAGTGAAATCAAGTTTGTTCTATATTATTGAAAATGCAATTTTAAAGTATTCTTGAAAGTGAGCGGCCCAGCCTTGAAGCAGGGCTGCTTTATTCCTAAAGATAGAAAGTAGGTGCTTCTCAGCACAGCACTTCCTCACATCAATATTTCATAAGAGCATCCTGGTAGGTATTGTACCAACATCAAACAACACATATTGCTTAGTCCTCGGTGCCATTATACTTACATCAGGATGCCCTGCAACTTTGATCAGTTCTGACACGGTGTTTTGAACCACCTCGGGATTTCTCACATCACACTGAATAGCATGGACCTGAAAAATAGCACAGAGGAGATCAAAGAAAGTCTTTCAGACTTGGAAAATCAAAAACATGAATAAACAATTTAAGTGGGCTGTAATTCCTAAATCTGGATTAAATCACTTTTGTTTTTCTTAGTGTACCTTATTTCCAGTCTGAGAAGAAATTTCTTGTGCGGTAGCTTTCAAAACATCAATATTCCTAGAAATAAATAGATGCATAAGCTCCGAAATGACTTTTATATTTTTTGTTTTCATTCCATAAGTAAAAGAATAATGAGAACCATATTATTAAGGTTATTTAAGTAAACAGTATGCTTTAACGAAGTTTATTTTTGAAAAATTAAAATGTTATATCCATAAAATATTTCCCCTGAAATCATTTTCTAAAACTTCAGAAAGACAAATTAAAATTTTTCTACACCAGATTATGATTTATTGGACTACTCAATTTTTTGTTTGTTATTCTTTGGGAGGGTGATTGGGCCACACTCAGTGATGCTCAGGGATTACTCCTGGCTATGCACTCAGAAATTGCTCCTGGCTTGGGGACCATATGGGAAATCCGGGGATAGAACCACAGACCATCCTAGGCTGGCGCTTGCAAGGCAGATGCCTTACTGCTCTGCACCACCGCTCCAGCCCCTGGACTACTCACTTTTAAACCATTTTTTAGCTACTGATTAGATTGTTGGTGACCTTTGTAAGAACTTTTATCTCATGTACTGTATGTACAAACTTGAGTCACATCTTGAGGATACTGACAGTGGTGTTGGATCGTATGTCCGAAATTCTATTAAGCACCACTGCAAATTATAGTGCCTAAATAATAAAATATTAATCTGTATTATTGTATAAATATATGGCAGTAGATTTTGTTTTTAAATATATATATAAAAAACTCTTTCATGGAGTTTGGACTTTCAAGTTTGGACTCAGGAGTGACTGACTCCTAGTTCATCTTACGTTATAGTCCACTTGCATATACAGCAGAATTATTTATCTATTCATCTGTCATTGCACACTGAGGTTATTCCTTTTTAGGGGGGGCCCACACCCGTTTGACGCTCAGGGGTTACTCCTGGCTTTTGCGCTCAAAAATCACCCCGGGCTTGGGGGGGTACCATATGGGATGCCAGGGAATCGAACCACAGTCCATCCAAGGCTAGGACCTAGGCTAGCACTTGCAAGGCAGAAGCCTTACCTCTAGCGCCACCTCTCTGGCCCCACTGGGTTTATTCTTAATATTGACTGCCTAAATCCTTTTTTATTTAATTTGGGGACCACACCCATTGGTGATCAGGGTTTACTTCCAGCTCTGTATTCAGAGATCATTCCTGGCAGAATCTAGGGATAAAATAGAATGCCAAAAATAGAAACAGGGGGTCGGAGAAATAATATGAAGGTAAGGCGTTTGCCTTGCATGCAGATGGATGGTGATTCGAAATCCAGTACACCATATGGTCCCCAGAACCAGACAGGAGTGATTTCTGAGTGTAGAGTCAGGAGTAACCCCTGAGCGCTGCTGGGTATGACCCCCCCCCAAAAAACAAACAAACAAACAAAAAAAAGGAATAGTAACTGGATGGTTAAATACAAGGCAAACACTGCCTGCTGTACCTGTGTTCCAGCCCTGGCTAATTTGTTAACACTCTTTATAAAAATGCACCATATTCCCCAAGCCAAGTATATGCCTTAATATGCTGATACCATGATATGCCTAAATAAGAACTTGCCTCTATATAATCTTACCTTACAACATTCATCACAAAAATATCTGTTTTACAGAAGAGACAATAACCATTAAAACTGGGTGCATGGTTAACTATATAAGCTGTAACTGGAATCACTCAAACTAAAACAAAGCAGTGTGGCACTCTGTAAGTTCTTTAAGAAAGTTAAACTTCTGAACATAAAGCTTCTTCAGAAACTGACACCGTTTTTTAACTTCTCCACAAACACAATTTTGTCACCTTAGAAAAGGACCACACGATCAGTCTCATCCATCAACATGATTCCCACACCACACACTATGACTGATTTCTCGCAAAAGGATTTATTAAAGAAATCTCAAAGACATTTCACAGAAGATTGATTCAGAAGCAAGTAAAACAATTCTGGCAAACAGTCTCAACACAGCAGCATAAATTGGTATCAAGAGCGGAACTTACCGGCTAGCTATCACACACTGTGCACCTAGGGTAGACAGAACCGTCGTCATCCCTTTTCCCAGGCCAGTGCCACCCCCAGTGATGAATGCCACTTTTCCTTGAAAACTGTTAGGTGGCAGCATGGCTTTTTGGAGGGGTGGAAAGAATTTAGCCCGAGGAGCGTCGATGCTTTGATGCAATATTTGGGTTCCATGACTGAAAAACTGAAAAGAAAACAAAAGCCAGTTGGAAATTATGTGCATGTTTTAGCAAGAGATTTTTGTTTTGTTTTATTTTGTTTTAGAAACACACTTGTCATTGACTCAAGGTTGACTCCTGGCAGTGTTTGAGGCATATACATGGTGTTAGGGACTGAATTCCACCAAGTGCAAAGCAAGAGCTCTGCCTGCTCTATTATCTTTCCAGTCCAATATAAAGAAAAAAAAATCATGCTTATTTTTAAACTTAGCATGGAGTTTAAGATTAACCTTAAGATAATACAAACACACAATAGACAAAGCAGCACTGTATTTATTTATTCGTGTTCTTAAATAACAGTGGTTAAAAGCATGAACTCCTGATCTAAAATGTCTAGTACAAAAAACATAAGAAAGTTGTACTTCAGTCTCTCTTCAAAAGACAATATATTTTATGCATAAGTTATCAGAGGAATGCATGAACTTATATAAGTAAAATTATTGTGTCGCACATAGCAACTGCTTGCATCTTTATAGGATTTTGCTTAAATTTAACGTTAAAAATAACATAAAGCCGTGCTGGAGGGATAGCACAGTGGGTAGGACTTTTGCCTTGCACTTGGCCAACCGGGATTCCATTCCAAGCATCCCATATGATCTCCTCAGCATGCATGGAGTGATTTCTGAGCACAGAGCCAGGAGTAACCCCTGAGCACCTAAGCAAAATAGCAACAACAAAAAACATAAAACATTTTTCTTATAACAAAATATAATTTGGGGTGTTTTTTTTGGAGGAGTCACACCCAGCAGTACTCAGGGGTTACTCCTAGCTCTGTGCTCAGAAATGCCTCCTAGCAGGCTCAGGGGACCATATGGGATGCCGGGATTTGAACCACTGTCTGTCCTACATTGGCTGCGTGCAAGGCAAACGCCCTACTGCTGTGCTATCTCTGTGGCCCCTAACAAATATAATTTAACAAAAAATCACATTGTCTTTCAAATTTGATAAAAATTATTTTAAAATTTTAAGCTTTTAAAGAATCAAGTGTTTTACTCATGTTTTCTGAATAAATTTAGAATGGACAAGATATTTAATATATTTTAAGTAGGAGACATTTTTTTTAATTTTTTATTTTTAATTATGAGGACAAAGATGCAAAGAAAGAGGACAAGGTAAAGTTACAGTGGAAGGACAATCACCCATAAACAGAATTCAGAAGAAAACCCATTGCTGACACCTTAATTTTGAACTTTCAACCAAAGAACATTAAGAAAAATAAAACAGATCCCATGTACAATTACTTTGTCCCTCAAGCCCCCAGATTGTAGTACATTATAACATTTCTTAGCAGTACACAAAGTAATATAAAGCCATAAATTTTATGTAACTATTAAGAGAAATTCTTTAAAACCAAAAAATATATATGTGTCACCTTATCTTATGCTTCATAACTGGCTTACCAAAAACTCTGCCATTTTCTTGCATTTAGTTATAAAAACAAAATATTAGTGTGTATGCTAAAACTTTGTACTGAATAAGTACATTGCCACATACTTATGATATTGTGTAAGATATCAAACTAACTTGTACCACCTACCCACAAAATATAGCACTGTTACCTCATCAACAGGAGGGGTTCAGATAAGTTAATTGTATTTTCCCTAACTAGCAGGACCAAGACTCTTGGAACCAGAGAAAAAGTATAGCAAGTTTGGTATTTGTCTTGCACGCAGCCAATATGGGTTCAATCCCTGGCACCACATGGTTAGTTCCCTGAGCCCACCATGAGTGATCCCTGAGTTCAGAGCCCTCAGCACTGCCAAATGACCTCAAAATAAACAAAAACCTTATCAGGGCTGACTGACTCCAGAGTCTTCTTTTATTACCTTATATACCACCTCTCTAATCAGAGATCGCTGCTCTCCAAGAAAGAAACATGACATTCTCCATCTTTGCAAGTGTGAATTCATTTCCTGCTAGTCTTGTAATAAGCTAGTTTATTATATGGGTGAATTATAAAAATTATAAAAATAGTTTATTATAGTTTATTATGTGATTTTTTATAATTCATCCTAAGGAAATAATCAGGGAAGTGCTCACTGATTTAGGATACGACTGTTTATCAACTAGAAATTGCACAACAAAATGGTTATGATATGATGGCAAGGATAAGAGACATACACAGTAGTTCTTAAATATTTATATATATATATAAGTATGCCTTTTAAATTTAAAAATGTGCTTATAAAAAAAGCTAAGAAAACACCAACTATGCACTAGGCCCAGTTAGTTTCATGTACCAGATTTTCAATACATTCATTACCTTATAATTCTATAAGTTATATTCTATTTTTTGTTCTGTTTTAGAAGGTCACACAGCTCAGGGATCACTCCTTATGGTGCTCCGGGAGCCAGCTGTAAGACTAGGGATCAAACCCAGGTCAATCATATGTAAGGCAAGTTCTTTAACCATTGTACAGTCTCCAGCTCTAAAGTAACATATTTTATCCCTATTTTATTTTTTATATTTATTTTTGGGCCACACCTAGTAGTGCTCAAGGGCACCAGGGATCGAACAAATAGGATCGAACAAACCCAAACCCAAGTAAACCATGTGCTAGGCAAGCGCTCTACCCATTGTAGTATCACTCAGGTCTCTTACCCTATTTTTATAGATAATATAAATATTTCTGTTTCAATACAGAAATATTATGTAACTAAATTTTAAAGAGAAATAGTAAGTAGTGAAGATGGCTGAAATCCAAATAATGTCTGTTTTCAGAATCACCTATTAATCTGTCAAATTAGTATTTCTAAGTAATAGAATTATAAATAATGATTTGCTTTGTCAGTTTTGCTTGGTGCATAAATGTTTCTTATTATTTGGTTCTGCAATTCAGAAAAAATGTAATTAAGACAAAATTTAAGAATATCCATAAAATAATTTCTGAAGATGAGTTTACAAATCTGATTATGATCCATTCTGGTCATTATACATCTCTTAATTTTCCTTTGAGCAACAGTTTCTTTTCTTTCTTTCTTTTTGCTTTTTGTATATTTCAGCCAAAGCATGATAATTCAAGCAACCTACAATAAAAAAAATTCTCTATATAAATGGCAATTTTACTTAAGGCTGCCACCCACCTCAGAACTATTACATTAAGATGATGAATCAGAAAATTTGTGCATGTAGGCTGCTGATTCTGTCATTACCTAGTAATAATGAAAAAAGAGTGTTCTAATTTTTCAAAAGCCCTACAGAAAATTTTATTTCTTTCATGTTGTCTTGTACAGGAAATGATATATTGCCTTATAAAGAAGTAAATAAGAAACATATATAGATAAATTTCCTTTTTTGAAAAATATTTAATCATATTTTTCCAATCTCTTAAGAGGCACTAGACAGAATATAAAGGTAAAAATATCACTTTTATAACCTATAGATATGAATTAGGCATCTTCTTTGGTGGCAAATTGTGGAAAATTTATTTAAATACTAACCATAACTAAACTCTGAATCATTGGTATCTCTCACGTACAGAGCTTACCTCCCAGGTGAGCAGCGCTGGCACAACCAAAAACAAAAGCATACGAGGGTGGAAGAATCCAATAAAATGTGAACAATAAAAAGTTAATTATAAGCTGGTAACTTCATAGTTATTTACTTGTCCAACATATAATTTTACTCATTTATTTGTTCAGGGAGAGGAAAATGCTAAATTCAAAATTATATACCGTACTAGAATGTGGGG
>PVKC010025812.1:0-16350 GCA_004027635.1 Crocidura indochinensis
GGGTCACACCCGGCAGTGCTCAGGAGTTATCAGGGGTTACTCCTGGCTCCACGCTCAGAAATTGCTCTGGCAGGCACGGGGGACCATATGGGGCACCGGGATTCGAACCGATGGCCTTTTGCATGAAAGGCAAACACCTTACCTCCATGCTATCTCCCGGGCCCCCAGGGGTAATTTCTGAGCCCATAGTCAGGAGTAACCCTTGAATGTCAATGAATGTGGCCAAAACTCACCCCCCAAAAAAGAAAAAGAAATGTTATTGATGCTTGAGAAGCATAGATTTGTGCTTGGGGAATCACTCCTGGTAGAACCCAAGGGGCTTTCTGGGGTGCTTAGAATCCAACCCAGGTCGGCTACACACAAAGCAAATGCCATGCCTTACCTGCTTCACTATCCAGAATCCCCTCCAAAACTGTTCCTACTAGAACCTGAAACAGTATAACCGGCAAGTATAACTTGCCTTTTGCTACAAGACATTGGTAGGAGCAATTAAATTAAGAATTCGTAAAACCTGGAAATTTCATGAAAAGACATATATAAAGACTATACATATATAAGACTATATAGTATAAATAAATGCTGAAGTGATATATTTTTTAAATATTTCTGAATCTCTCTTAATGATACAATTTAACTATTTCCCATATAAAAAAAAGTTTAAAATAGAGCCTAAACTGCACAGGAATGACTGTGTCTGCCTTGCACATGGCAGGTGCCAGTTCAAGCCCCTGAGCACCAATGGGTGTGGCCCAAACCCCAAAATTTTGGCCACTGAGGCCAGAATGATAGGACAGCAGGTAGGGTGCTTGCCTTATGTGCATTCAACCTAGGTTCAATCTCTGATATCTCATAAGATTCCAGGAACCTTATGCTAGGAATAACCCCTGAGTGCCAGGTGTAGGGCCAGAGAGATAGCATGGAGGTAGGGCATTTGTCTTGCATGCAGAAGAATGGTGGTTTAAATCCCGGCATCCTATATGGTCCCCTGAACCTGCCAGGAGGGATTTCTGAGCGTAGAGCCAGGAGGAATCCCTGAGCGCTGCCCATGTAGAACAATTTGAATAAGCAATAGAATTGTTACACCTGGATTATCCCCTATTTATGTATTAAAGAAATGATGCATATGCATGAATAGGGGCAGAGCAAGAGTTGAAGCAGGCAACTAAGTGAGTGAACCACATTCACTACTAAAAAACCAAGTTGCCACCTCAAGAAATGAGAAAGAAACCACAGGGAAAAGAGAAAGGCTTTCAAAGGAAGACTGAGGCAGTCAGGAACAATCTCTGACACCCTCAAAGAGCAGCCTGAACGCAAAGCCAAGCCCAGCAAAGCAACAAAGTGCACTGAAGGGTTGGAAATGCCCTAGAGGCATGAAAGCAAAGAGACCATCCTCAGGCCCCACCTTTCCCTTGAACACAGCATTTCTAGAGATGGGGCCAGAGGAGGCCTTTATCATTTATCACTTTCCTTTGCCAGTTAACTCTGACAAGCAGAGGGAAACTATATTTGTGCTTAACTACTGGCTCTTTCACCTACAGAGGAGAGTGTGTCCTGATTTACCGCTTTCAGCCTCCTGCGGACAAGAGAGTGATACTAGATACTATCGGTGTGCAAGAGTTCAAGGCAGCAACAGTAGAGAAATGGTGTGATAGTGCCCTGGGCTATTTTTTCCCCAATAGCAATGTTCCTGCTATATAAATATTCCTGCTCCCAACATTCAACAAATGTCTTTGAATCACCTACCAGAAGTGAAGGAGGTAGGGCTTAACCGAGTTTTTTTTTTTTTTGAAAGGGCCAGAACAGTACAGCAAGCAGGGTACTTGCCTTGTATATGGCCAACCTGAGTTCAATTCATGGCATCCCATAAGACCCCCAAGTCTGCCAGGAGTGATCCCTAAGCACAATGTTGGGAGAAAACTCCAAGCATGAATAAGTATAGCCCAGAAAAATTTTAAAATAGTAATTTTTAGGGATAGAAAGATAGCACAATGGTAGGGCATTTGACTTGCACGCAACTAATCCAGGACAGAGGGTCTTTTGAATCCTGGCATTCCATATGGTCCCCGTGCCTGCCAGGAGTGATTTCTTAGCATAGAGCCAGGAATAACCCCTGAGCACCGCTGGGTGTGACCCAAAAATCAAACTAAAAAATAATTTTTGGGATCAGAGCAATAGCACGGTGGTAGGGCATTTGCCTTGCATGCGGTCAACCCATTCCATATAATCCCCTGAGTCTTCCAGGAGTGATTTCTGAGTGCAGAGCCAGGAGTAACCCCCGAGCACTACTGATGTGGCCCAATAAACAAAAACAAAATTTATTTTTGTAGAAATTATTTGAAGGGGAACTATACCACACAGCAATGCTTAGGAGTTACTCCCCAGTTAGTTGTTGGAAACCAAGTGTTGTACTGCCAAGTGATCTCCCCTTGTAGACATGAGCAGCAGCCCTAGTCTATTACTGCTCTTGGCACATCTGCCTGGGCAGATTCTGGTAATCTCTTCTGGCTCAGTGGGCTCTGGGCTCCCGGCAGAGTCCTTGCATAAGAATCTCAGGGAGTAGCACCCAGCCCACCCTGGAATTTGGATAAATCCAATTGATTTTAATCCTCTTTGGAATTAAGGGAGAACAATGACCTCCCAAACATCAGAAATCACTACTGCCAACAAATCTGAATTTGCAAATTCTCCGTTTTCCATAGCAATATATTTCTACTTCATTTGTTTTTCTTTCCTATTTGATCCCTTTTCTTCTGACAGGTATTTATGCCTTTCTGTTTTTCTATATATTTTCGGTTTGTTTGTTTGTTTGTTTTGGGGAGGTCACACCCAGCAGTGCTCAGGGGTTACTCCTGGCTCTACACTCAGATATCGCCCCTGGCAGGCTCAGGGGACCATATGGGATGCCGGGATTTGAACCACCATCCTTTTGCATGCAAGGCACATACCTTACATCCATGCTATCTCTCCGACCCCTTTTCTATATATTTTCTATGGTCATTCCCAGAAAGAATAGCTGGGGTCATTCCTTAATAAGGTATAGAACAATTCTGTCACTAAGTTCTTGCAACACTCCAGGATGGTTTAGCTAGAACTTGCAATGCCTTCCCCAATTTTTTTTTTTTAACCAACCAGACTCTTAATTCCTCTTGCTAATCTTCCCACCATAGGTTCAGAAATTTGGGAACTGAAGGGAAAAGACTGAACCACATAAAATACAAAAAGGAAAAGGTCACGGGGAAAAGATGAATCCATTCTCTGCCCTTACCTAAATAATTCTCTACACAAATGTTCACAAAGCAATAAACTTAAAAGACATTTTACAAACCTAAGAGCAAGGCAATAATATTTGCATGCATGGTTCATGAAATCTGGCCTATTAAATTCAACAAATTATTCTGTAACCCAAATTGCTGGGGTAGTCAATTTATTCCTCCTCCTTTCAGCCAGACATACATCTTTCTCCAAAACACACCAACTTCAACAAGGGAAATACAGGCCCCCAAATCCAAATGTTAGAGGCCGCTTCTTTCTCTAAAAAGGGATTTAACAGTTCCTGGGGTCACCCACTTGAGGTTATTTAACACTTCTAGAGTGCTGAGTGGCGGAAGGAACTTGAGTCACACTCACTCATTGCCAGAGCTGTTTATTTGGGAAGGGACATTTCCAATTTGTAAAGTCTGAACAAACCTACCCACCCTCCACCCATCTGATAACTCACAGCAGGATTTTTGAACCAAGAAACAAAGTTCAACTTCCCTTCTCTGGAGAGGAGGAGGGGCCAGTTCTACCAGCCTACATGTGGGAGACTCACAGTGAAGAAAGGGCCTAGACTTTGGACTCATAATCAAGTTCAAACCTTGGCGCCTTCACTAACCAGCAATGTGACCTTGAGCAAGATACTTGACCTCTAAAAGTCTGTTTGCATAGCAATGAAATAGGAGCAGCAAGTATCTACTTCCTAGCTGGTCAGAAACTATGACAAATGTTAGGTTTTAGAAGCCATTGCCAAGTGCTCTCCGAATGAGATGGCACTATGTACACTCAGAAGAACAGCAAATGAGGACTTACTTTTTATTTTTCTTTTATTTGCTTTTGGACCTTTAGATAAAATCTTTGCTAATTTGGAAAGGGAAGTCCAAAAAAAATTTTTTTTTCCTTTGAATGAGGCAGGATGGCCACATCTAGCAGTGCTCAGGAAACCATAAAGGATTTTGAAGATTATAGTGAGTTGGGGGTTTAAACTCACTATAATACTGCTTTGGCCCCAAAATTATGTTCTTTTTTTGGGGGGTTACCTGGGAGGTTGGCTATAATTTTCAACGTGTATTGAAAACTAACTTGTGTTAGTAGTCTTGAGTTTCTTCTGTGCATTTTATGATTTGTTTGGTTTTCCCAATTAGGGTGAATGTCTGACTGAGTTCTGGTTTGGTTTCTGGGCCACACCTGTTGATGCTCAGGGGTTACTCCTGGCTCTATAACTCAAGAATCACTCCTAGTAGGCTCCGGAGATGGATCCAGGTCCCACATTCAAGTAAGATGCCCTACCTGCTGTGCTATTATTCAAGCCCTACCTGAACAATAAATATTTTGTTCCTAACAAGACCCAAGAAGAAAGCAGCTTGAATCAGTGTGAGAGGGAGAGTAAGAGCTCATTTCCTGTATTGAGCTCTCCTAGTTGCTACTTATCACTTTTTATTACTTTATTGATTAAAAAATGTCTAGAAAAGGGGGCCCGGGAGATAGCATGGAGGTAAGGCATTTGCTTTTCATGCAAAAGGTCATCGGTTCGAATCCTGGTGCCCCATATGGTCCCCTGTGCCTGCCAGGAGCAATTTCTGAGTATGGAGCCAGGAGTAACCCCCTGAACACTGCCGGGTGTGACCCCAAAATAAAAAAACTTTAGGATCAAATAAAAAATGATTTTAACTAATCTTGGCCTTTTCTAGACCTTTTTTTTTTTGGTTTTTTTTGGGTCACACCCGGCAGTGCTCAGGGGACCATATGGGGCACCAGGATTCGAACCGATGACCTTTTGCATGAAAGGCAAACGCCTTACCTCCATGCTATCTCCCGGGCCCCTGATCCTAAAGTTTTAAAGTATCGATTCTGAAGGGGGGCACACTGGTAGTGCTTAGGGGAAAATGCTCCTGGAGCATTTGAGGGACCATGCAGAGCATGAGCTCCAATCTTTGAACTCTTTCCCCAGCTTCTGAAGCATTTGGGGGGAGGGGGTTGGGTTTTTGGTTTTTGGGTTACACCTGGCAAAGCTCAGGGGTCCCTCCTGGATCTACATTCAGAAATCGCTCCTGGCAGGCTCGGGGGAATATATAGGATGCCGGGAATCAAACTTCAAACTGCCATCCTTCTACATGAAAGGTAAACGCCCTACCTCCATGCTCTCTCTGGCCCCTGACGCATATTTCTAAACTACATGCTCATTTTCCCCATGTAAACTGGTAGGAAAAGGAAACTTTTAGGATCCTGAAATTTATTTTAGACCCTTCAAGGTATCTGGCATTGAGAGATCTGAGCATTTCTTACATTTTCTGAATCTCAGTCAAGAATTGAACAATGAACTGGAGAAATAGAACAGTGGGAAAGGCACACAGGTGATCTGGGTTCGATTTCCACCATCTCTTTCAGTCCCCCAAGCCTCGAGCCTCACCAGGAGTGATCCGGGAGTGCCCAGCCTCGAGCCCTGCTGGGTGTAGCCCCCAAACAAAACAATTATAAAGAGGTACCTCTTCTTGCATTCCCCCATTCCTTCTTCCCACCCCCTTTCTTTCATTTCCAAGTGTCAAGGTCTGACAACAAACTTATTTCATCATTCCCTCAATTCAATCCATTAGGAAAGAACATTATACAAAATAAGGACATAACCCCACCCCCCAGAAGTACATTATTGGACACTTTTCACTACATGATTGTCAATCTTTTCTCATCCCTAATCACATCCTAATATCTGTGCCTGAATGCAGCTAAACTGCATTTTGATGCCCAAAGTCACCCAGTTGCCAGCACTATGCAGAACCATGTCTGAGTGGGATGCCTTTTCATCAGATCTGCCTGAGCCCCCCTCCCAGCACCCCAGCCTTTCCTTCCCGAACTTTCACCTCCTCCTGAATGCCTGTGGGGTTTCTCTCTGGTGCTCCTTCCGGATCCTATTCCCCCGGCATCTTCCTAAGCTCACCGATGAGTCACGTCACATCCCAGCACAACTTTCGATGGTTCTCTGCTGCTTCGTGTAAAAGATCAGATTCCACCCCTGGCATTCGGGGCCTCCTGTGTCCTTCCTTCCAGGCAGATGGAATCATTTCTATTGCCCCAAATAGCCCTGAACTTTTCACCTTTGCTCTCCCTGACGACTTTTACCTCAGGATGGGAATGAGAAGGAACTCTGTCCACTTCCCTGAACACCTCTCAACACTTTTTTTCGAGTTTCCAAGTAATGAACAAGAATGAGTTTGAATCAAAGAATGTCTTGAGTTCCAGTTTTGTTCTACTCTGGACTCCCAAGTGGTGCTCAGGGACTGGAGGCACTTCTAGTGATTCTTGGTTCCACTCAGACTAGTTGTTCAATCAATGCTTGGGGCATAGGGTTGTTGTGCTACTTGGCATCAGAATTACCTGGGTCACTCAGAGACTTTCGGGGTGACAACAATGCTCTGGGTACTGTGTGGGTCAGGGTCTATTACCAGGGTTGTCCCATGCAAGGAATATGCATCTTCAATTGCCTAATGAATCTCTACAACCCTGTATTTTTAAAGTGTTCTGTGCAGGCCAAGGTAAGTAAGAGCTTGCTTCACATGCTGGAGTAAGTTGATCCCTAGCCCCACATGGGTTCTCAGAGCACTGCTAGGAGTGACCCACAGCATCACCATATATAGCCCAAAAGGAAAACAAATCAACTTCCTATTCCTTCCTAAGGTCAGTCTGAAGCAATTCTATCTAAATTGCTTCAATTTTGAACATTCTTCTCTGGACTTTAATGATGGGGAGAGCAAAGCAGGTGGGGAGAGTGGGTTCACAGCCAGTATTTAGGGTTTACTCTTAGACCTGTGCTCAGGGATCAGGCCTGGGAGTGCTCAGGGAACTAGGTGTAATCCCGGGATCAAACCCAGGATGGCTGAGAAAGCAAGACAAGTGCCTAAAGCCACTGTACTATCTCATCAGCTGTGAGTTTTAATGATCCTTAACTCTGTTCTCTGGACTCAATTTTTAAATCTCTTAGAGCAAAATTGAGTCTAACTCTTCTAAAATTCCACATTTCCCTTAACCGTTGTCTATAACTGACCCCTCCTTCCAGTAAACACCAGATGAACTGGAAGAGCTACATCTTTGTTTATCTTTGTTTTGGGATTACACCAGGGAAGTGCTGGGGAGGGGGGAGGGATAGGGCCTTTGGGCACCCAGGATTATACCTGCACCTCCACATACAAACTAACAAATTAATTTGTTTATTTTGTATTTGTTTCTTTGTGTGGGTTCTTAAGGGCTATCACAGGGGACAGAGGCCATTCCCAGCAAGGTTGGTGGCTCAGTGCCAGCTCTTTGGATGTGCTCTTCTATCCCCATGGAGCCAGGAGCCACCATGACAGTGTTCAGAGGCCCAGGACCACATGGTGCTGATGTTAGGAGGGCAGAAGATCAGGTATACACAGCCGCACCATCTCCAAGGTGCCCACCTCAAGGTCCAGCTTCACTGGCAAGTGTGAGGCCAAGTCCTATTCCCAGGCCATCCCTCAACTCTGCTGTGGGTTGCCAGTAGGTTTAGCCAGGTCCCCACTAAAATGGCCAAGAACCTCAAATGCACCACAGCCATGGCCCTGCCAAGCACCCACAATAACAGCAGCAGCAACATAGGACAAAAGGAAGACAAATGGTTCTTTTAAAAACTCCCATGGGGACTTGTCCAGTGTAACAACTAAAGTTTGTTGCTAACTGAAACAGAAATGGATAGCTACATCTTACATTTTTCCAAAGAGCTCAAGATTTAAATCATGTTCTTTCTTTTTTTCTTTCTTTCTTTCTTTTATTTCTCACTTCTTTTTGGCCCACACCCAGCCATGCTCTGGGCTTCCTCCTAGAGGGATATAGCCCAAGGGACCTTACAGGGTACCAGGAATTAAACTCAGGATGGCCATATGCCAGGCATGCCCCCTAACCATTACACTATCTTTTCAGTTCAACTTCATACAAAAAGAAACCAATACAAAAGAACAGTAAAAACTTTTAAGTTTGTACAATTTTTTCTCCTCAAGAATTCCAAGAGATGGGGGTAGAGCAAGTACATACAGCAAGGAGGAAGTTTATCTTGCATGCAACTAATCCCAATTTGGCCCCCTGAGCCTGCCAGAAGTGAGCTCTGAGCAGAGCCAGTAGTAACCCCTGAGCAACACTGGGTGTGGCCCAAAAACAAAGAAAGAATTCCAGAGGTAAAATAAAAGAAGACTGAGATGGCTAACTTCCACATTTTACAAAGCAAACAAATTATACCCTGGCAGATCTACCTACCCAAGAAAAATGACTGATAGGAATCTGTGCCTTTGCAGAGTCTGTCACTGTCACACCAGCAAGCTAAGGGACAAAACTTGGGCAACACAAAACAAGCCCACACGAAAGCTCAGCCATGTGAAAAGCCCTCATTAAACCTCGAGTTATATTTAGAAAAAACATGGAACAAAAGTTATATTTAGATGAAATGGCTTAAAAGAATTTTACCAAAAGCAGCATGCTTATCTTTTAACAAATGAAAAAGATTTACTTAACTTTTACAAACAACTTCGACAGACCACTTCTCCACATGAACACAAAGGTTACAGCCTGGATTCTTCACTGTGCCATGGTAGAAAGCCCCCCACCCCCAGAAGCATTACGGATTATTGTCAAGTTTGAGCATGGAAAGCAACAAGAGCAAACAGACTTAAAAACAAGCATGGGGAAGCTGGAGCAATAGGCTAGTGGGGCAGGCATTTGCCTTTTGTGTAGCTGACCTGAGCTTGATCCCAAGCACTCCATATGGTCTGCCCCAGCTCACTATGAGGAGTGATCTCTGAGCACTACCAGATATGACATACACCCCCAGCAAAAAGTCAAAAACTAGTCCCCCCCTCGCCAGAGAGATAGAAAAATGGTAGGGCTTTTGCCTTGCACACAGCTGATCCGGGGCGGACAATGCATGCAGAAGGATGGTGATTCGAATCCTGGCATCCCATATGGTCCCCCGAGTCTGCCAGGAGCTATTTCTGAGCACAGAGCCAGGAGTAATCCCTAAGCATCACAAGGTGTGGTCCAAAAAACAAACAAACAAAAACTAACCCCCCCCAACCCCAACAAGTTTATATGGTTTGGAGGAATAATGGTACAGTGGCTAAGTAGTCTTGCACACAGCCAAACAGGATCATATATGATCCTCTGGGCCTTGCCAAAAGTGATGCCTGAGCAGTGAGGAATAGGCTCTGTGCCCTGCTCATAGTAACTCTAAAACAAACAAGAATAAAAGCAACAAGCAAGCATGGGAAAAGACCTAGTCCACACAGAAATTGATGTGAAGAAGATAATCTGAATAAACTGGTGGCCCAGAGCATCTCCTAAATTTCCAAATTAGGCTAAAATCAGAACTCAGCTCACCAGTCCACCTTAGAAATGTTCTTTTCCCAAGTAATTAACTTGCATTCATGTATAGTCACAGGCCAACTACTCAAATCGCTTTGCAGCTCACTCTCCAAACCACAAGCAAAATGTTCTTTTCGGCTCTTAGGAGTCTTCAACTATTTTTGAAATCCACCTAGTCTTCTGGGTGGACTTACATTTCTTTCCTAACAAAATTTTAGTCAACAGCTCCAAGGTAACCAACCTCTCAGTAAACACACACGCGACTCCTCTTCATGAATTTGGGGATAACGATCTGAAGGAAAGAAGGGTTCGTGGCAATTATTCTCTTCCTAGGGACCCCTCGACTCCAGATGAGAATGAATCACGGCTCAGAGGCTTGGCACACACCCCAGATTAAGGGGAACCTCTTCTCTAAAGAGCCTCAGGAAGAGGCCACTTCCCAGCCTCCCAGCTCTTAGAGAGGAGGGCAAAGGTAAGGGGGGGGGGGGGAGATACAGGACTAAGGAATCGGGAATTAGGAATGAGGCCAGTGGGAGCATGTGCTACAGTTGTACTACCAGTTCTCTTGCTCTTCCTAGGGCCCATTAGCACCCTGAAAATGTTCCAGCCCTTCTCCACTTGACCTTCTGGCTTGGTATTTTCCAAAATCATTGAACGACAAAGCCCTGAGGTGACCCAATTTTAGAGCACACACAGGCCACAAAACAGGAACACCTACAGTGGGGAAATGTAGAGATGGAGCCAAACCAAAAGGCCTGGGGATGAGAGAGACCCTATGATAGAGGCCTGCTATCTGCACATGCTCAGATGCTGACATTCACTTTATCAGACTAGGAAGCCCCCCCCAAGAGGGCCATTGGTGCCTAAATTGAGAATCACAAACATAAGCATCCCCTCAAGTCTATAACTGAGATAATCACACATGTATTTCCTCTGTTGCCTTGCAGGTTGATTTAACTGCAGTAACCGACTCAGTAGTCCGAGACCTCCCTAACCAGGTGCGGGAATAATGTGGGGAATTGAACTTCTGGAAGGAAAAGTTCTCCGGAGACAAACCGAGTATGGACTGGGACTAGACCACTAATAAGGCTCACCAGGAAAGAGTAATTGGTGGGAGAGAAGGCAACAGGACAAGGAAAGAGGTACAGAGGTCCGAAGGTGGGAAAGCTCCAAAGCGCCCACAGGCCCAGACTGAGCCATCAGGATGCCTCAGTACCAGCAAACACCAGGCTCTGGAAAAGCACTTAGAGGCAGGCGGAAGGAAGGACACAGGATGGCAGGAGGAAACGGGACTGACATACAAAGGCGCATCCCCAGGACGCAATGATGCAGGTAGGCACTTGTGTGTCACTCTCGGAGGAGGTGCGAGGCAAGGAGCAGTTCCAGAGGGGTTGCGTGTCTAGGGACGTCATCAGTTTCCATTCTCAGCTGTGAGCACCTCCCATTCTGCTCCTTCCAGACATCTCAGGGGGAAAGGGGGCTCTGGTGCTTGGTGTGTGTGTATGTGTGTGTCTGCACAGCCCACTCAATGACAGGACCTAACCAAACTTGGGCTTAGCTACGCCTGCCCAAGGGTTCGGGGAGCCCCGAAAACCCACGCCAAGTTACCTGGCAGCTTGCATCTTGTGTTTCATGAATAAGGAAAAGCAGCGCCAGAAACGTGGCTGCCTTTGGAGCAGGACCCCCTCCCCTCAGCCCCCCAGAGCACTCCAGGGCACGGACAAAGCAGCAGGACCTTCTTTCCCAGCTACAAAGATGAGGATGGAGGGGACCCCTTCCATCTCCCTAGGCCAGAGCCGCCCATCCGCACCCCCACATGCCAGCCCCGCAGCCAGCCAGCATACACTCCACATGGACCCCTGGACATGACAGCAGGGTGCGCCCTTTCAGCAGACCTTTAATTAGGATCTTTACTTTGGGATACCTTGAGCATAAACTTAGACGGTACAAGGAAGCCTCACAGCGTGAGCCCGAATCCACAACAAGTTAGCAGGCCCTGGTACTCGAGGCGGGAAGCACCAAGAACCATCGCTGTGCGCTTGATTGATGCCCTGGAGCCACGCGAGGGGAGCCGGGCACGCAGAAGGCGTCAGGTCGGACCTTGGCACCGGGATTGACGGACCCGGGGTGCCAAGGTAGCTAAGTTCCGAGCACACAAAGGCCTGGCCAAGTCTCGGCTGCGCCCCTCGCCCCGCGGGGAGCGGGAGTGGAGAGCCAGCGAGGGGGTCGCTGGGATCCACCCCCATTTGCACTTCGTCTGCGGCCTGTTCAATCTGCTTAATCACCACTCTAAATGCCAGTGCTAGGCACACAATGCGCACCCATTAACAGGTTTAAAGTGTCCTAGCGCTCGCTTTAAATGAGAAAAGCCGCCAACAAAAGACGAAAAAGCCAAGTTCCTCAACTTGGAGAATGCCTGGGGTCACCCTCGAAATCCTCAAGGCGAGCTTGAAAATCCTGAGTGCTTGCTTCCCCCCCCCCAAATGAGAGGTCCCGCGCAAGAGCTGGGGGATGGGGTGAAGGAAGGGGTGTGCTGCAAACAAACGAGGCAGAGACACCCCGGCTTGTTTCGGCTCCAGGTCCGTGTCGCCCACTGCAATTGCAATGCGAGCTGGGGAGGGACAAGGTGGCCTGAGTGCCAGGGAAAGCTGAGCGACTTCCAAGAAGGAAAGTGAGACCCCACGCCCTTCCCCCAATAAAGGTCGGCACAACTCCAAGTTCTCCTCGAAAACGAGCAACAAGAAAGAAAGAAAAAAAACAACTGGGGGGAAGGCCAAGGTATTCCCCAGAAGCGGACCCCAAGAGCCTAGTCCCAGCAGAGGGGAGAGAAAAGATTTTAACCAACTTTACGAAATTTCACCCCGGCGGAGCAGCAAGCTAGTTCAACTTCGCAAAGCAAGTTCTGTCCGGGATCCCCAAGGCCCGGCCCATCCCCCATCCCATCCCCAGCCCGGGTTGGGGGGCGCAACTCTCCAGCCTAGGCCTCCCCTCAAATCCACCCCGTCCCCAACTCGCGCGACCCGACGGAGGCTCACTCACCGTGCGCGCCCCGCCGGGAGACAGAGGTCCGGTGGGGAGATACGGGCTGCTCAGGTCCGGGATCATCAGGAAGGGGTACCCAGGGTAGGGGGGACCCTTAAAGAACGCGCCGTCCTGGGGCCTTCTCACTGCGGGCGGGACCAAGGCGAGGGAATGAGGCCCCGGGTTCTCCCGCGTAGCCCCCCAGCGCGCACCCCACGATGGGCTGAGGCCCAGGAGAAGTGGAGGACCCTCGGACACGGCCTCCGGGGACCCAGGGGGAGCGGGTGGAGTCGGGAGGGGTGCGCCGATCGCCTGGGGGCCCGGAGTTGGGGGACTGCCCCTGGTGAGCGCACGTACCTTCGGCGAAATAGTCGCGCGGCTTCTGGAAAGCGTCCCGGGCGGGCTGCGGGCGCCTCTCCGCCTGCCGAGGAGACAGACACAAAGGCGAGGGTGGGTGGTGGTGGTGGTGGGGAGCGGGGGCGCCGGGTCGGGGTTCCCGCGGGCGGGCACCTTCTTCCTTACCTCCGAGTCCGAGCTGCTGCTCTGGTTCTCCGACTCGTTCACCAGGGACGACTTGACCTCATCCAGGTCCCGCTGCGCCGAGGCGCTGTCGCTGCTCGGCTCCTGCTCCTCGCCCCCTTCGTCCTGGAAGGGGATCAGCTCGTCGTTCGCCCCGAGGTCGTCGCCTCCTCCGGCCGCTCCGGAGCCCGAGCCGCCGCCGCCGCCGCCGCCGCCGCTGCCCCCCGCGCCGCCGCCGCCTCCGAGCTGGGGCATGGTGGGGCCGCGCGCGGGCCGGGGCCGCCGCTCTCCGCCGCTGCCCCGCGCGCCCCGCGCGCCCCGGGCCCCGAGCGCTGCGCTGCGCTGAGCTAAGCTGCGCTCCGCTCCCCGCAGCCCCAACAAAGTTTGACAGGGCGTGGCCCGGCGGGAAGCGGGGTCCCCTCGCACCGCACGGCCGGGGCGGGGACGCTCGGCTCGGGCCCCTCCAGAAGCGCCGCGCCCGGGGCTCCCCAACTCGCCGCCGCCGCCTTCGCCGAGCTCCGCCGGGGCCGTCCCAGCGCCTGGCCCGCCGGGGAGGGGCGAGCGGGGAAGGAAGGAGGGACCCGGGGCTGGGCTGGGCGGGGGGCCCGGAGGGAGGAGCCCCGGCTGCAAGCTGACACCCGTGCGCCTCCTCGCACAACCCACACTCACTTTGGCACGCGCATTTGCGCACCGCGCGCTCACACCTTCCGGGGGCCGAGCCTCCCTACGATGCCCCCATTCCCGACACCGACCCGAGACCCCGCCACCAAGCCCCCGAGAGCCGCTAGAGGCCCGCCTTCACCCCCCTTAAGCATCCCCCAACTTTCTTCCAACTTAACCCCACAAGTCCGGCTCCGGCTGCACACCCCCCTCCCACGGCTAAATCCGCTCCACGGCGGGCGGCACTGCCCTCCTGCGGGAAGACTTTGCAAGGCGCCCGGGGAGCTCCGTCCCGAACTCCGGGACCCTCCCGGCCTGGTCGCCCTTGCTTGGGGACATGCACGCACCGGTGACCTTTCCGCGCTACGGTCCTGAGGGGGTCCGAGGAGGTGCGCCCTCCTCGTCCTGAGCTCAGGCTGGCCACTTTGTCTAGGTTTCCAGATTCCCGCTCCCCCAGCAATCTCAAAGATGACTTTCACTCCACAGTTGCAGGCTAGGTCTGTTATGGGGTTTGAATTCAGGAAGGATTCGGGTTTCTTTCCTTTAAGGACTTGATTTGAGCTAAGACTCCTCAAGCGATTTGCAAGGCTGATGATGCTTTAAGGGCCTATGACGAAGGTCCCAGTAACCTTGTACTTGACACAGGGCTGTTGTAATAACAGCAAGATTGTACTGAGGGGCTGAAAAAATAGTATAGTGGGTAGGATAAGGTAGATAGGTGTAGGGTTCCGGGGTAGATGCTGGCTGATCCCGTCCAGTTCCCAGCACCACTATGGTACATTGAGATCTGCAGAGTAATCCCTGAGCACAGAGCCAAGAATAAATGGATTACAACTAGTTTCTGGTCTAAGCATTCCCTCTCCCACAAACACACAAAAGATGGTATATTTCATTTTACTTTTACAAAACTGCATACATTTGTTTATTTTCAGTTCATTTTGAAGGGTTGGGAGATACACCTGGAGAGGATCAGGGGTTTCCCTTAATCCTGGCTCTGTACAAAGAAACCACTCCTGGTGATCTTCAGGAACCATTTCGGGAACCATATGAAATGCTGGGGATCATCCTGTTCACCAGTGCAAAGCAAATTCCTTACCAGCTATACTATCGCTCTGGTCTCCATTTATTGTTGTTGTTGCTGTTGTTGTTGTTGTTTTTTGGTTTTTGGGTCACACCCAGCAGTGCTCAGGGTTACTCCTGGTTCCATGCTCAGAAATTGCTCCTGGCAGGCACGGGGGACCATATGGGGCACCGGGATTCGAACCGATGACCTTTTGCATGAAAGGCAAATGCCTTACCTCCATGCTATCTCCCAGACCCCTTGTTGTTGTTGTTGTTTTAATTACTTATTTATTTAAAGAAAATGTGTCACATAGTTGACATAACTGATTATAATACATTTGCTTTAGAACGACAGAAAGCAAAGTTATTAAAAAAATATAGAGGGACCAGAGAGATATCATGGAGGCAGGGCATTTGCCTTGCATGCAGAAGGACAGTGGTTCGAATTCCAGAATCCCATATGGTCCCCTGAGCCTGCCAGGAGTAACCCCTGAGTGCTGCCAGGTGTGACCCAAAAAAACAAAAAAAGAAAAGAAAAGAAAAGAAAAACATAGAAAATCTAAAAACTACAAAAAATAATATGGACTCAAAAAATGAAAAGGTTCGGGGGCCCGGGAGATAGCATGGAGGTAAGGCGTTTACCTTTCATGCATAACGTCATCAGTTGGAATTCCAGTGCCCCATATGGTCTCCCGTGCCTGCCAGGAGCAATTTCTGAGCTTGGAGCCAGGAGTAACCCCTGAGCACTGCCGGGTGTGACCCAAAAACCAAAAAAAAAAAAAAAAAAAAATGAAAAGGTTCATTAGCGAGTAGTTCGTGAAAATTATTGTATCACCAATAAAGTCATTAATACAGTAGCCCCAAAAAGTAGTATAGTAACCCCTCCAAAGAACAACAATATATATGTACATATATTAGGGCTGGAGAGATAGTACAGGGGTTATATTATATATGGTCCCCCAAACCTGCCAAAAATAAACCCTGATCACAGCTAGGTGTGACCCCAGATTACTCCCCACTTTTTTTTTTAAAGATAGATACAGGGGGCCGGGCGGTGGCGCTGGAGGTAAGGTGCCTGCCTTGCCTGCGCTAGCCTAGGACGGACTGCTGTTCCATCCCCTGGTTTCCCAGGTTTCCCATAAGGTCCCCCAAGCCAGGAGCGACTTCTGAGCGCATAGCCAGGAGTAACCCTTGAGTGCCACTGGGTGTGATCCAAACTCCCCCCCTCCCCCCACCAAATATTCTGAGTTTGAGTGATAGTACAGCAGGTAAGTCTTGATCTCCCTCACCACAATGTTCCCCAAACCCTGATAGGAACAAGCCCTGAACACAGTCAGATGTGGTCCAATGCCCCCTCCAAAAAAGTGCTGTATTGTTCATATTAGTGTATAATATTTCATTCTTATACATTTTTAAAGGCTAAACCAATAAATCCTAGGAGACTACTTCCATCTTATTGCTTGGGTACGCTCC
>PVKC010025813.1:0-10201 GCA_004027635.1 Crocidura indochinensis
TCTTTCTTTCTTTCTTTCTTTCTTTCTTTCTTTCTTTCTTTCTTTCTTTCTTTCTTTCTTTCTTTTTTATTTTTGGCCACACCCGATGATGCTCATGGGTTACTCCTGGCTATACACTCAGAAATCGCTCCTGGCTTGGGGGATGATATGGGATGCCAGGGTATCGAACCTTGGTTTGTCCTAGGTCAGATGCATGCAAAGCAAATGCCTTACCACTTGCACTACCGCTTCGGCCCCCACCTCACGATTCTTAAACTTAAATAATTCCTGAGGTCTTGCTCATCTTTCACCATGTCAGGGTCTCTGAACCAAAACAACATTCTTCACTAGTGCACCCTTCATGTTTCTATTAGTAGCCCTGACCTTAGTGGCACCTTGTTCTGAGACCACTGATGTCATTAGGCCCAAATCCCATGTCTCCAGGCTATGGTATTTCTAAAAAGTCTTTTCCTTATTCTATCCTCAGTCTTTAGAATCTTCCAGGATGCTCCCGGGTTTGGAAGAAAAAGTTCAGGTCCGCAAAATAGTCTTCAGTTCCCCAGATACAAAGAACTGGAAACCTAACTTTTCTGAACCAATCACCTACCCACCCTCGTCTCTCCTGACTCAATACTCAGGAATGGCATGTGGCCTTCTTGGCTTCCTCTGGCCCCATTGCCTACCGTGGCCATGAGAAGCCCTGCTTAGCCTGGTTTGGAGTCTAATTCCACACCAATATAACGTGTGACTACTGACAACTTCTTCTAACTTCAGAAAACCTAGCCTTTTCCAACACACAAAGGTCATTTACTGCATATGCTGGGAAAATTAAATAAGATAATTCATATACATGCTAAACAGATGTGGGAGAGATAATACAGCAGAAAAGTGACTTGTCTTGTATATGGTCTACCTAGATTGGATTGATAGTACCATCTATAGTTTCCTGAGGGGGTCCTGACAGGAATGATCCCTAAGTAAAGAACATGAGTAAGCCCCAAGAACTGCTGTGGACTCCAAACTAACAAGCCATAAAAGCTAAGCAGAATATTTGTGTGCATAGTACCTCATTATTTCTTTTCAAAATATTCAAATGCAATTTTTAATCATACTGAAGCAATGCTTCAGTATGATTACCACGATGCTAATCTTTATGCACTAGGCATTTACTGTTCTGTACCCATCTATGATCAAAAATTAGTATTCTTTCACCACTATCTACAGGTTCATTCTCTGTATATAAATTAATGACCTAGAGTGATTACCAAATCTCAGCAATTCTTTCAGGCAAAATGCCCATTCCATCTGCGATTAGAAATTTTCCCCCAACTATACCTAAGGATATCTCTACAACAACTTGGTGGACTTAAATTTTCCGGCATAATTTTTCAATAGAATTCTGGATTATTTTTTCAAGCAATGATGTTTTTGTTTTTATCTATCTGAAATAGAAGCTTCTTGATGCTACTCTTCTCTATTTTACTTTCAAAACAGAGTTCAAGCACATAACTATTCCTCAATTAATAGTTCCTAACTACAGGACTGGAGAGACATTATAGCTTTTAGGGTATTTGCTTTGCATGTGGCAGACCCAGGTTCAATCTCCAACATCCTATGTGGTCCCTAAGTACCACCAAGCATGATTCCTGAGTGCAGAGCAGGCAGAAACCCCTGAGCACTGCTGGGTGTGGTCCAAACTACAAACAAACAAAAATAGTCCCTAATAGTCTTAAGCAGATATCTCATCTCATTCCAAACTTGTCTAGATTAATTTCCCATTGTTTATCTGAAACACTTGAAAATATCATTCCAAACTTGTCTAAATTAATTTCTCATTGTTTATCTGAAACACTTGAAAACATCAGCATTGAATCTCAAGCCCCAATCAATTCCCAGAAGAATATAAATCCTATTTTCTATCTGATTCTCTTCTGCCCACATTTCATTCCAACAAGTCTTAAGCCCAAACAAATATGATCTTGGGGTCTTTTGAAAATGATTACTCTCTAAGCCCCATTCCCTGGGTTCTGGTTCTGATTTTGGGGCCTAGGTGGGGAGGGAGATGGGGTCCTATAGTATAGCCAGTCTGAGAAGTAACCCAATGCCAAGCACAAACCACAAGCCAAGTTCTCAAGGTCCTGGTGCCAAGCTTAGGGATGCTCATAACACTCACTAGACTTCCTGTCTCCGTAGTTAGTGAAATAAAACTCTCAAAGCCCCTTTCCCTACATTTTATTTGCTATAAACCTTATCCCAGTTTTTACTGCCCTTACTCTGATCTAGACCCCTATCCCTCAATTCTACTACAAAACTTTCAAGGAATCAGAGTCACGTCACCAGAGGTGGAAAAGGCTATAGCTAGAGCATACCAGAGCCTGGGCCAGGTAATCCTCACTCACATCTACACTCTGCTATTCTTTACAGATGCTCAGGGTCATATGAAGGTGACCCTGAAAGGCACTGAACTGCAGCCCAATTTAAAGGTCATCTTAGTACAGAATTTTGGGGCAAGTCAGGACTGCCCAGGATGTATCCACACAGCACACAGTACAAGGGAGTTTGATTTCAATGGTCTAAGGTTGCAAGAAACTCTGGACAAACTAGACAGAGAGAGGTCCTGGGGGGCAGCAAAGCTCAATAAATCCCATAGGTAGGGCAGAGTGATCAGCCCTACTTCTTGAAGTCTTAAGACACACCTCTGCCAACACAGAAACCAAATGGTCACATCAAAGATCTGAGCACTGGTATTTATGGCTCTCTCCAATGAGTCTACTTCCTGTCTGAGGACATAGCCCCCTGTGAAGCTCACTGGCCAACAGTATATCCACACTTACATGCACAACAAACACAAACTGACACAAGCACATATCACAGATACATGCATACTCAGAGACATGCAGACCCAGAGACAGAAATGTACAGACATGTGCACCCAGACATACATAGACACACAACCATACAGATACATACACAGACATAAATAAATATACACACATATATGTGTACAGGCACCTACAGATGACATACACATATACAGACATGCAGATACAGAGACACAGACACACAGATGCACATTTGCATAAGCAGAGACACAGATACCACAAGCAAAGAGATACACCTATTACAGACAGATACACAGAGTGGAGTGGGGACATAGAGTAAAAACTAGTGGATTAGTATACCAGAATTAATTCAGGAAACATAAAATATCATTAAACCCTCAGAATGATGAAAAATAGTTTATTTGTACTTAGGATGTTATTCTAAAGAAAGAACAATTAGAAAACTGGAATGAATTTTTAGAAAATTCAAAAGCATGACTTGAAATATTGTTGAGAGTTCTTATAAGCTGTTGAACAGAAACCAGGACCTTGTACAAAGGGCAAAGTAAGAGTTCTACCACTGGGACTAGAGTTATATCACAGCAGATAGGGCACTTGCTTGTATGCAGCAGATCCAAGTTTTATCCCCCACATTTTCTAAGGTCCTCTAAGGACCCTAAGCAGTAAACCCTGATCAGAGCCAGTTGTGGCCCCCCCCAAAACAAAACAAGTCTTTTCATTGATCTGAGGGTCTGTTTTTATTCCAATAGCATGCTGTTTTAATGACTATTGCTCTGTAATACAATTTATATTTGGGAAAAGTGATGCCTCCTATATTCTTTCCCTAAGGGTTGCTTTAGCTATTTGTGAAAGTTTATTGTTCTAAATAGATTTTCAGGAGTTTTTGATCCACTTCTTTGAAGAATGTCATGGGTATCCTTAGAGGGATTGCATTATATCTGTAAAATAATCAATTAATCTTTGATAAAGGAGCAAGAAATGCAAAATGGAGCGAGGAAAGTCTTTTGAGCAAATGGTGTTGGAACAACTAGTCAGTCACATGCACAAAAGTGAATTCAGACCTCCATCTACACAATGCACAAAGGTCAAATAATAGATTAAAGACCTTGATATAAGACCCAAAATTATAAGGTATATAGAAGAAAACATTGGCAAAATACTCCATGACATTGAGACTAAAGGCGTCTTCAAGGAGGAAATATCACTGTCCAAACAAGTGGAAGAAGAAATAACCATATGGGACTTCATTAAACATTAAATTAAGAAGCTTCTGAGGCCCGGGAGATAGCATGGAGGTAAGGCATTTGCCTTTCATGTAAAAAGTCATTGGTTCGAATTCCGGTGCCCCATATGGTCCCCTGTGCCTGCCAGGAGCAATTTCTGAGCATGGAGCCAGGAGTAACGGGTGTGACCCCCCCAAAAAAAACCAAAAAAAAAAGAAGCTTCTGCACCTCAAAAGAAACAGTGACTAGGATACAAAAGCCATCCATCCATTCATGGAATGGGAGAAATCATTCACCCAATACCCATCAGATAAGGGGCCATATAAGGTACAGACAGAACTTAACAAGAAAAAAAAAATCTAACCTTTTCAAAAATGGGAAGAAGAAATGAACAGACATTTCCTCAAAGAAGAAATACAGATGGTCAAAAGGCACATTTAAAATGCTCCGTATCACTAATCATCTGGAAGATGCAAACAACAATAGGTATTATCTCATGTCACAGAGACTGGTACACATCACAAAGAACAAGAACAATTAGTGCAGGCAGGGATGTGGAAAGAAATGAAGTCTTATTCACTGCTGTTGGAATGCATTTCTAGTCTAGCCTTTATGGTAAACAATACAAAGATTCCTCACAAAACTGGAAATTGAGCTCCCATGTGATCCAGCAATGCCACTTTTAGGGATATACCCTAGTAACACAAAAACACAATACAAAAATGCCCTTTGCACTCCTATGTTCATTGCAGCTCTATTTATAATAGCCAGAATCTGGAAACAACTCAGATGCCCAGCAACAGATTAGTGGATAAAGAAACTGTGGTAGATATACACAATAGAATACTATGCAGCTGTCAGGGAAAATTAAGCCATGAAATTTTCCTATGCATGGATGGACGTGGAAACTATTATGCTGAGTGAAATGAGTCAGAGGTAGAGAGATAGACACAGAATAGTCTTATCTTACTTATATCTGTGAGATATAAAGAAAATAAAGTATGTTAATAATACCCAGAGACTAGGCAATGAGGGTCAAAAGGAGTAGCCCATGATATGAAGTTTACCACAAAGAATGGTGAGCAACGTTAGAGAAATAACTGCACTAATAACTACCATGACAATGATAGTGTGAGAGAAAAATAGAATGCCTGTTTCGAATACGAGTGGGGGGTGGGGGACATTGGTGGCAGGAGAGTTGCACTGGTGAAATGTGTGTATAATTTATGACTGAACCTTAAGTACAAACATGCTTGTAACCATGGTGCTTAAAGAAGTTATTTAAAAAAAAAAGAAAAGAAAAGAAAGAAAAGAAAAAAGCAGAAACAAATAAACAAGCAAAAAAGGGTTCTATCACTGAGCTGCATCCCCCAGCCACAGCTGAGATTTTTAAAACAGATGGTCTAAGTCTGATCCCAGGCAGATGCAGTTCAGTTGTTCCAGGCAGGCCTGGCTACTGCTGGGCCCAGGTTTTTGGAACCTTCTCAAGATGGAGTAGACAGAATCCATGCCCTGCCTAAGGTTCCATTCACCCATATCCAGCTGCCACCAACACCAGAGAAACTTCCTAGACTGATTTTGGAGAAATACCATCAACAGCAACTTTATTGATAATTTCAGTTCCAAAGTACCTGAACACATGGCCACATATACAGTCACATGACACCTCCAAACTTAGCGCTGACAGCCAATTAGATGGGAAAGTTGCAAAGAGTCCCACTAAGCTCACTGAGTGAAAACAAATAACCCAGAAGGCTGACAGCACCTGGCAGCACAGTAAATCCTCAGACAATAGCTTCAGTAACATTATTATGAGATATATGTTGTAACAAGAAATATAAAGTAAATTATTTTGTGCTTTCTAAGGCAACAAACTTGGAGAATGGGTGGTCAACTGGGGACAGTGGTAGAGGGAAGGTGGCACTGGAGATAGGACTAGTGTTGGAACTCTGAATATCCAAAACAACTATATTATGAACAAATTTGTAAATCATGGTATTTAAATAAAGTTTCAAGCCAAAAATAATAGATGGTGTGCTGGAAGGAAACTGGGGACAAACAAAAAATAAAACATAATAAAAACATATGTTTACAGACTATGAGATTGCAACAATAGAGCAGAAACACAAATACAGGAAATAATATAAACAGCAAGTCTAAACTGCTTATTGACCTGATCCTCACACACAGGCCCATCAATTGTCCCATATGACACTTGTAGAAACTGAGACCCAGAGAAGTTGATGGACTTGCCTCTAGCTCTATAGCTTGTACCAGGTAACAACAGATAATGTGAAGAGAAAGTAAGAAAATAAATGAATCAAGATTTATAAATAAAAAAGAAGAGTCAGGGTCTTTGCCTTGCATGTAGCCAGCCTGTATTTAATCCCATGTGGTCCCCCAAGCTACCAGGAGTGAGCCCTGATTGTAGAGCCAGGAGTAAACCCTAGTCACCACTGGCTGAGCCCCTCCCCCCAAAAATTTAAAGAGAATTCTCTAAAAATTTCAAACAGAACTACCACATGAGCCAGCAATGGTGTTCCTAGGTCTCTCATCCAAGGACACAAAACACTTAGATAAATCCTCGATTAAAAAAAAAAAGAAGAAGAAGAAAGATATGTACATATCTTTAAAGGTCCCACAAGCCATATTCCCACCCCAGGGAGAATGGGTCTGGACCAGTGGTCACCACAGGAAATAATCCAAACCACGTTGATGAAGATGAAACATGTGTAGGCTCACCTTATGGGGCAAGACAAAGAGGCCAACTGAGAGTGCACAGTATTTATTGGGAAATTAAGGCCACATAGATGGGAGGGGATAGTGAGGGTAACTCTAGAAACTTTCCCACTTAGGGGTGGGGTCTTTGGCACGTAAAGAGGAAGATATTTTTGTTTAGGGTGAAAATCAATTATCAAAACAACTCCCTCTTGTCTGCTTAATAAAATGAATAAATATGAGATAAACCAGAATAAATCATGTTCTACTGCTCTCTGCAAGAGGCGGGAACCCCTAGATAGGTGTTATTAAAAGTGGCTGTTATTTTTGCATAGGCATAGAAAAAACTATGGAAATAAAAGATTAAAAACTTTTTGGTGATGGAAATGTTGCACTGGTGATGGGGGATTGTTCTTTACATGACTGAAACCCAACCACAATCATGTTTGTAATCAAAGTGTTTAAATAAAATATTATTAAAAAAACACTTTTAGCCTAAAAGCAGAATAGCCTTTCCCAGGGAGCATTTGATCATATTTTCAACTGCATGCTTCAGACAGTCTAAGTTTTTCAATCCCCAGAAAGTCTTTCTTCTAGGTTCCAGGCAAAGTTCTTCTCATGGTGTTGTCAAGGTCAGACACAGCAATAGAGTTCATGAGTTATCACAAGTCTTATGTTGTTGTAAGGGCATCACAAAGCAAGCCCCAAGTTGTAAGGGTCATTGCCAGGTTGTCTGAAGGCATGCCTGACTTTGCAAGTTTTTGCCAGGGTGGCACAAAGCTTGACCCTGAATCCCTCATTGTCAGGATCGCTCAAAACCTGTTCCTGTTTCCGATGTATGATGGAACCCCAAAGTTTGTGGTGTGTGTGGCTAATCTCGAAGCAACTGAAGCTTAAGTCAAGTCAGTGGTGACAAATGTTCAAGGTTAAAGACTCACCTGCAACCTATAAATTTTGGAGTTCCTATCCCTGACAGACAGAAACTCTGCTCTTACATAAGATTTCCCCATTCAAAAAGAAAAAGAAAGAATATTACCACAAGGCAATATTGTGGTACCAGGGAACTTTGGATAGGTTGTATCTATCCCTCAGAAAATTTCATACTCTATAATTCATAGAGTATGATAACATAGGTATAATAACACTGTTCCCAGAAATACATATAAAGAAATACACGCCTCCTCTTTTTTTCTACTGAACAAATCAAAAGGAGCAAAACTATATCCCAATAAGTAAATACACATAAAGAAATACACATTAAAAATGCACACATTTCCCCTGGTCTGTTGAAGTCCAAGGTGGGTAGAATCTGTATTATTGCTTTAGCTAACAAGGTGACCTGTTGTTTAATTAGAACATTAATGGAAATGTTTTGCAGCTGCTGGATGAAGTCACGGGCTGAGATCAATTCTTGAGCCAGGGCCCACTCGAAAAGTCAATTCTGGTTGACTTTTCAGCAGTCCACGGTGATGAGAGATTGAAAGGATGTGGAAGGAGGAGGCATGGGCATGTGGGAGGGGGGTGGTGTTCCAGGGATGTTGAGATTAGGGATAAGGGGTTTTTTGTTTTGTTTTGTTTTGTTTTGTTTTTTGGTTTTTGGGCCACACCCAGTGACGCTCAGGGGTTACTCCTGGCTATGCGCTCAGAAGTCGCCCCTGGCCTGGGGGACCATATGGGGCATGGGTGATCGAACTGCAGTCTGTGAGGTCTGTCCAAGGCTAGCACGGTAAGGCAGGCACCTTACCTCCAGCGCCACCGCCCAGCCCCGGATAAAGGGGTTTTATAGAGAAAACAACAAATCTGGGATAAGTGAGAATAGGGAAATAATAAAAAAAGTTTTGCTGAGTGGCAGGTGGGGGAAGAGGGAAGGTAGAAAGGCTAAGTACAACATGGACAGATATTATGCATGATACAGATAGACATTAGACTAACATAAAGATGGCCAACACATACACATGCACATACATACATAGTTGATCTATCAATATTTTATAACTGTAAAACTGACCCATCTAAGGGTGGCAAGTGGAAAAGAGTCAAAGCGCTTCACAAATATAAAGGGGCAAATAAGCTGGTGAGAAAATACTAAGCCAATTATTGCAATAGTTAATTTCTAGTTATTCACTTCCGTTGAAAGTAGACTACTTGGCTATAAAAATGTCATAGGTTAGATTATGCATACATCATTCTCAAATGGGGCTGGAGAGATAGTATGAAGGTAGGGAGCTTGCCTTGCATGCAGAAGGACGGTGATTTGAATCCCGGCATCCCATATGGTCTCCCAAGTCTGTCAGGAGTGATTTCTGAGCATAGAACCAGGAGTAACCCCTGATCGCTGCTGGGTGTGACCCAAAAACAAACAAACAAAATCATCATTCTCAAAATAATTGGCTTTCTCATATTCTGTCTTTAGCATATGTTCACCACACAACTATTGATTGTGGGCAAATCTGAACACAACCTAAATGCCTGAAGATAGCCAAGTGGATCATGAAGATGTGTTACAAGGGGTAGGGATGTGGCTCAGTGGTGGAACACTGGCTTGCGTGTGTGAGTCCTTGGTTCCATCCCTGGCAAAAAACAAATACATACACACAAATTAAAAGGGATATGAATAGATACATAAAGGGATATTATAAGAATTGTGAAATAGGGCCTGGAGAGATAGCACAGCACAGGTGTTTGCCTTGCAAGTAGCTGATCCAGGATCAAAGGTGGTTGGTTCGAATCCCAGTATCCCATATGGTCCCTTGTGCCTGCCAGGAGCTATTTCTGAGCAGACAGCCAGGAGTAACCCCTGAGCACCGCCTGGGTGTGGCCCAAAAACAAAAAACAAATAAGCAAAAACAAACAAACAAAAAAAGAATTGTGAAATAATGAGAACTTTTTTTTCTGCCAAACATGCATGGAACTGGAGGATGTCATTTTTAGTTGACTGAATACCAAGTCAGAAGAAGGAAGGTTACCATGCTGCCACTTAGACATGATATAAAGAAACAGGCAAGGGAATAGACACCAATGGAAGCGAACCCTTAGAAACTTCCCACAGAACTGAGGGTGCTATTTATGGGAAGCAAAAGGCAAGGTCTAGAGAACAGTGTTTTATAACCCTTTCTCTCTGTGGGTCACCTCCTAACTGTGATTCTTTCCAGGTATCCCTTTGTCCTACTGCCTGACCTCCTAGTCTCATGGTTAACTCCTCTTAATGAAAGTTCTCCCCATATCTCCTTTGGTTTTTGGGTCACACCCGGCAGTGCTAAGGGGTTACTCCTGTCTCCATGCTCAGAAATTGCTCCTGGCAGGCACGGGGGACCATATGGGGCACCGGGATTCGAACCGATGACCTTTAGCATGAAAGGTAAATGCCTTACCTCCATGCTATTTCCCACCCACCCCCATCCCCCTTTGGAATATTCTGGGGAGCCAGAAAAGTCAAAT
>PVKC010025814.1:0-16346 GCA_004027635.1 Crocidura indochinensis
ATTTCCTTATATTATACACATGGGTGAAATCATCCAAGAATTGTCTTTTTCATAGGACTTTCTTAGAATTTCTTGCATTTGCTGCTAATTGATTATATTTTATCTTTTTAAAAGTAAATTGAATAGTATTTCATTGTGTACAAATACTTCATAATTACCCAACATGAGGACTATAGTTGTTTTATTTGTTTTATGAAAATAAAACTATAATCAGCAATGAGATGGATATAACTTTTCATGTTAATCATTTTAATTTTTTGGCAGGTTACCAAAATTAGGATTATTGGTGTACATGAAAGTGGTCTCTCTCTTTCAGCTTCCTCTTTTATCTTTTATCTTTTTTTTTTTTTTTTGAGCCACACTCTATAGTGCTCAGGCTTACTTTTCAATCTGTGTTCAGGAATTATTCCTGGTTGCTCACAGGGGGTAGGCTGGTTGGTAGGTTGGCTAGAACCTAGGTTGGTTGCATGTAAGACAAGTGTACTATCTCTCTGGCCCCGCTCTTTTAGTTTCTTGATTAACTTTGAACACTGTTTTCTAAAACAGTTTCACCAAGTTATAGTCCCACTACATTATAGGACACAAAATTGTAGTAGTGTTCTATTTTGATTTCTCCACATTCTTACCAATACTTGCTGTAATTATTACTTATAACATAAGCCTCTCTTATAGATTTGACTTGGTATTTTATTGTGTTTTGATGAGCATTCCCCTAGTAATCAATGATGATTAACATCTTTCTGTTTTGTTTTGTTTTGTTCTGTTTTTGGTCTTAGGGCCATAGCTGATGGTATTCAGGGCTTATCCTGGCTTTGCATTCAAAAATTATTCCTGGTAGACTTAAGAGATCATATTGGATGCCAGGGAATCGAAACCTGGTGGATAGTAAACAAGGCAAATGTCCTACCCATATACTGTCTCTCTGACCCCCTAGTGATGAGTATATTTTCATGTACCTATTATTCTTCTATATTATTTTGAGAATTCTCCATTCACATATATCCTTTAATATTTTTTATTTGTTTGCTTTTGTGCAACACCCGGTGACGCTCAGGAGTTACTCCTGGCTATGCGTTTAGAAATCGCTCCTTGCTTGGGGACCAAGCAGGGGATTGAACCGAGATCCATCCTGGGTCAGCCGCCTGCAAGGCAAATGCCCTACCACTGTGGTAAAGCTCGGGCCCCATTCTTTAATTTTTTGATTGTGTTTTATTCTTGTATGAGTTCTTTATAAACCTTGATATCAATATCTTATTTGATGTGTGATATGCAAATATTTATTCTCACTCAGCAGCTTTTTGTTGTGTTTACATATCTATTTTCTAAATAATGGCCTCTTCAACTTGGTAAATTATTAAATTTGGCTGATTATTTATTGTAAAATAAATCCATATGCCATATTTCCAACCCGGGTGAACTGGGCTGAAGCAGAGTCACCGTGTGAATTAATAAACCAAGCCTGGCATAGGGGAGAGAATCATGGAATTGGATGGCTTCTCACCTCTTGGTCTCTGTGGGTCTGCCAAGCCCAAACTTCTCTTTATTGACCGGTTCAAATCTCCACCAGGTAGGGGAGGGTCGAGTGAGAGACAAAAGTACCGATAAGCCAATCTACTTTTACATGTCAAAGGAATAGATGAGAAGGAAAGAGGAAGCTGGGGAATGTCTTTATTTTGAGCAAAAGCAGGGTGTTCTGACAAATTATATTTGTTTTTATTTCCTTGTCATTAATAACATCCCCGAAAATATCTCCAGTGCTGATGTCATGGAACAGTTTTTTCCAATGTTATACTCTATGTTATGGCTTTGAGCCTTATATCAGGTCTTCAATCAATTTTGAATTAATATTTATACAGGGCTATCCAATTACTCTGACTCTTGTTGGAGATATTTTCCTTTCCCCACTATATTGCCATAGCTCCTTTGTTATATTTATGGTAAGTGTGAATATGTGTGAGTTTATTTCCAGGTTCTCAGTTCTATTCCATTGGTTTGTATATTTATTTTTATTTCAGTGCTGAATAATTACAATTACTCTCACAGCAATTTGCTTTTTTTACTTGTTTAATTTTTGAGTCACATCCAACAGACACTGAGGTCTTCTGGCTTAGTGTTCAGGGATTACTCAAGATAGTCCTCAGGAGTGCTGGGAATTGAATAGTACTGGCAGTGTGCATGGCAAATGACTTACCCCTTGTATTCTCTCTGTAGACTAATTTCTGCCACTTTAAAATATAGTTTAAAATGGCATTATACCTCCATTTTTCTTTTTACCTCCACAGATTTTCCTTAGTTATTCTAGGTATTCATGAGTTTGCGAGTTTGCATAAACCAAACTACACAAGTAATTTGCTTTCCATTTCATTAAAAATATCATTGGAATTTTGATTTGGATTGCTTTTATAGATGCATTGTTTTTGGTAAAAAGGAAATTTTGATTATATTCATTTTTCTCACTCTTGAATTTGGGGTATCCTTTTATCTCTTAGCATTTTAATTCTTCAGTATCTTGTAATTTTTAAAATGTTTTAAATAGTTCATTTACTTCCCATATTAAATTTATTCCTAAATATATATTTCTCTTGGTTGCATTTGAAAACAAGATTGTTAAATTTCTTCTTCTCATTTAATTGTTGCCTATAGGAACATAATATATCTTTGTATATTGTTTTTTAGTCTACCATTTGCTGCATATATTTGTTTCAAATAAATTTGTTTTACTGAAGTCTTTATGATTTTCAATATATCATTTTATTGTCAGAGATCTTTATTTTTGCAACATTATTCCTTCTTTCCCCCTTTCCAAAAATTTAGGATGACTCTTCAGGAATAGGAAAAAGTAAAATGAACTGGCTCAAGGTTTATAATTTAAAGAGTGTGACAAACTCAACAAAATAGAACTTTCAGAGTACTCTTTCCCTGATAAAGAGAAAGATGTTACAGGTTGGCAAATACTGAAATAAGGCCCCTTTTAACTTCTGGATTCCCTGTTATTCATTATACTCAAACATCCCCTCCCCCAGTTAATGCTCCTCTAACATTTTCTGTCCATGTGATCTATGGTCCTATGCTATGTGCATTTGACATGTTCCTTCACAAAGATGTGTTAAATTCCCGAAAAAGCTTTTAGAATATGTTTAAACTGTTAAGTCCTTCTATGTATGCTGCGCATAAACTCTCTCTTTCAGAAGCTGTTATCTGATTCATGTGGTGGACATCCTTCTGAATTGAAGTTGTTTATTTCATTGTCATTAAAGCCCCTCTTTTCTATTCAAATCTTCCTGTACTTTCTCTGTGATGAAAATGTCAATGTAAGCTGTACAAAATAACTTTGAAAAATGGTAGAGAAGTGATTGTCTTGCTTTGTTCCTGATTTTAGGATGAAAACATTCACATTCACCATTGGGCATGATATTAGTTACAGGTTCTTATAGATATCTTTTATTATATTGAGGAATTTGCTTCCATTTCTAGTGCAGTGAGTTTTTGTCATGAATTATTACCATATTTTGTCAAATGCTTTTTCTGTATCAGTTGACTTGAGCATGATAATCTTTTTATATTGTTAATATGGTGTATTACATTCATTGATTTTTAAAATTGAACCAACCTGTGTTTCAAGGATAAACCTGACTTGGTCACAGTGTATTACTATTTTTTATATATTACTGAATCCAATTTGTTAAAAATTTGTCATGGTTTTATGTGTATGATTTTGAGGGATACTATTTTATTTTTTCCTTGTAAGCATTTGCTTTTGTGATCAGACAAATGCTCAGCTCTTAAAATGAGTATAGTTCTATTTTGCAAGACGGTGTCATTTAAACAAGTATTTGGTAGAATTTTTAGTATGGCTGACCTAGACAATTGTTTTTCAGGAGCTTATTAAAAATTATGATTCAAGTTAAAGTCATAGGATAATTTTTATGCCTTTAATTTTGGATAAACTTAATAGTTTTAGTTTTTAAGGCCTTGATCCACTTCCATTCTAAAATTGAATGTATATAACTATTTATGAAATGCCTTTTATTATTATTTTATACTGATATAAAATTGATATGCTAGTATTTATTTACTTAATTATTTTAAATTGAGATAACCTTGGTTTTCAGCACTCTATATATTCTAAGGGTAAAATTGGATACCATTTTAAAGTATGATACCACACCTATTATGAAGTTACAATATCTATATGGATACCTTCACTCTTTAGATACTATTTTCTTTCTCCTCAGGACAGATATTTCATTTTAAAGACATTATATTGGAAGATTAAACTTTCTCTTTTTCTGTTTTATCATAAGTTTATATATTTTAGTGATTGTTTTAACTACTGGTTTTATGAATTTTTCTAGTTTTTAATTCTATTGATTTCTACCCATTAATTTTTTTCCTCCCTTCTATTTCCTTAAGTTTATTTAATCTTTTCTTCTAGTTTCTTAAGGTGAAGACTTAGATGATTGGTTTGAGGCATTTATTTCCTCTTTTTTTTTCAGTATGAGACCATTCCTTGCAGTGCTCAGGTATTATAGCCTGTGCATTTAAAGAAAATCAACACATACTTGATTATAACACATTTGTTTCCAGATATGTGAAAACAAAGTTATTTAAAAAAAATAAAAGTAAGATAAGAGAAAAAATGTAGCAAGCTCATTTGTGAAATTTATTGTATCACCAATGAAGTTATTAATACAACAGGGATGACAGCATCAAACAAATGAAGTAGTCCAGAAATTTAAAGCTATGCTATTACAAATATTAGTGGCATATACTCAGCAGCAGGACCTCCTAGAAAAAGGCCTGTTTCTAACATGGTGACTGAATTTGTGGGCGTGATTAAAGCTGACAGACATTACCAGAAGAAAGAAGATATGGGGAAGGGTGCTTGCATTCACTCACTCACTCACTCACTCACTCACTCACTCACTCACTCACTCAAAAAAAAAAGAAAAGTCCTGGTGATATCAGCCCAACAACCAACAACAAACAGTGTACCTAAAGTGTTGTCAGATTGGCATCTCCACAGGGAATTATCGTGGGTCACGTGATGAAGCAGGCCATCATCAGGGAAATAGTGATTCTGGGTGTTGTAGGCAGCAAGTGTGGTTTCTGCCCACCCTATTCTTCTTAGATGACCAGCTTTGTGCTGTGTGGGCTGGTGTAGACACAATCTTTCATTGATGCTGTTTATGAGGTTGGCCTGGTAAAAACATGAAGACTTCCTGTTTGTTTATTTATTTATTTATTTTTACATGCCTTTCACAGTAATATTTTATGTACATAGTGACATTGAATCAGGGGCATTCCCATCACCAATTTTGTCCTTCCTCCATTCCTGTTCTCAGCATGCATCCCATATCCCCCTTCCTTACTCCCCCCACCGGGCTGCCAGTGTAAGTGGTCCCTCTGTTTCAAGCTTATAGATTGGGTATCAATTCTGTTGTTGTTGGCTTTGGATTTGGTGTTTAAGTCTGATTGTTTTTGTTTCTACTTAATATTCATACGACTGTTTGGTCTTGGTACCTTCCATTATTTCTCCCTCAATTTGTGATGTTTATTTTTCTGCTTTATTCTTTATATTATACATAATGAGTGAAATTTACTTTTTTTAAATACTGGATTATTTTATTTAACATTACCTCCTCTAATTTAATCTATGTTAATACAAAAGTATTTTACATTTTTATAGTTGAATAATATTTCATCGTACATATGTACCACATTGTCTATTATTGGGCATTTGGATCATTTTCATATATTGGCTATGAAAATAGAGTACAGAAGACCAGCTCTCAGTTTCTGTTGTCTTTGGGCATTTTTAAATAGGAAATCTACTCCAGGGGAGGGACAGGTAGCAGTTGGGACAATGGGGCAATGATGGAAAGAAGTGGACACTATTATGAAGGGTGTGGTACTGGAATGCGTTCTGCATGAGCTCTATCATAGCACTATTGTAACCACACCTGAAATAAAATACTTAAAAATGAATAAAAGACAAAGAAAATAGAACTGCCATAAATGTAGACGTGCATATGAATCTTATCGAGTACTTTTAAATTGTGTATTGATATAATCACATGGTTTTAGTCTTTTCTTTGTCAATGTGGTGCAGTACATTGATCAATAAACCATCTATTGAATCATCCTGTATATTTGGAGCATGTCTTATTTTAATTGAGAACTGAAATTTTCTCCCTACATTTCTTCCATTGAGCAGGTCATTCACTCTTTGTTGTGGTGCTCTCATTCAGGGCCATGGTACACTCTGGGATCTGTACATCAATTACTGTGATCTCTGGATATTCTTAAATTCTTGTTGAAGTTCTATTCCACTGACCTCATTTTACTTAATATTTTTATGATTCTTGATCACAGTTCTCTGTTTGCCTACAAATTTCTGTTATATTATGAATTCTCAGGTTTTTTTGTTTCCTCTGTCATTGGAGATGATATTTTTTTGTCATCTCATATATCTGGTGTCTTGACTGGGACTAAGGAGGGGCTGCCAGGTCAGAATTGATTACTTTCACTGGTTGTGATACTCAGACCAAGTGACCCTGAATAGTTCTTAGGGTCTCTGATTATTTACATCTGACAGAGTTAAAGTATTAGGATCACACATACCTGATTAGAGGTTGGGGAACCAGTGCTAGTTATGCTTGGAATGAGGCTTGGGTTTCAAGCCCATTTGGTGATGGAATAAACAGAACCTGCCAAGTGACAGAATCAGACTGGCTGCAGGTCAGAGAGACTAAAGCAGGTAGCAGGGCATGTTTCATTGGCAGAAATGCTTGAGGGGCTTAAAATTTTTTTAAAGCAGGTTCAGGATGGGGTCTATCTACAAAGAATTAACTCCTTGTTAGTTGACTCTGATACTCAGCTCAGTTGCTTGCTAGGGATAGATGGGATTTATACTCAAGATCTGTAATAAAGGAGAGTGATTTCCAATATTATGGTTACTAGCACCATAAGAGGTCACCAAATATAAATAGCCTATATTCCCTATAGTTTCTTTCTCCTCTGTCATAATTGTTTAAGTATTAGATATGGGATTCATTCTACAGGTTTGTCACTTTTTTTTTTTTTGGTTTTTGAGCCACACCCATTTGATGCTAAGGGGTTACTCCTGGCTATACGCTCAGAAATCACTCCTGACTTGGGGGACCATATGGGACGCCAGGGGATCGAACCACAATCCATCCTACACTAGCACTTGCAAGGCGTCTAGACACCTTACCTCTAGTGCCACCTTCCCGGCCTCAGGTTTGTCACTTAATAGACTGGTTTCCAGGACAAGTGAGATTGCACATATGCTTATTGAGAGTTGGATCTCTAACTTTACTTTCTCCTGCACTTTCCTGCTCTCACATTCACTGGCCATCAACTTAAGGGTTCCACATCTTTGCTATGCTGATTTTGGGATTTTGTGTTGGTGATTTGGTTACAATTCCTGGATAAAGCACCACACTTTAGCAAAGTTTCATATCTTCTCCATTACAGATTGTTTCTCTGCTGTAGGATTTATTTTTCAGTGATGGCATTTCTTTGATTTTTTTTTTTTGGTTTTTGGGCCACACCCGGTGATGCTCAGGGGTTACTCCTGGCTATTTGCTCAGAAGTCACTTCTGGCAGGCACGGGGGACCATATGGGGAATCGGGGGATCGAACCGCAGTCCGTCCTAGGTTAGCGCAGGCACCTTACCTCCAGCGCCACCGCCCGGCCCCTCTCTGACTTTTTAATCACTTGCTGTGTGCAGTTTGTCTTGGTTTCTGGTTGACATCTATCTAGAGTGAATCAATTTTGGTGTAGTTTAATATGATTGTTATTGGAGATAAGTACAACTTCTTCCTATTCTGTATGCCTTATTCATACTCTCCTTGTCTTTTGGAGAATTTAAAAAATGACTCTTAAAATTTGTGAGCCTTGTGATAGTAAGTCTTGTGATACTAAGCCTAACTCCACAAACTCTAAAGGTTAACTCCACAAAATCTAAAAATCCCATTAAAAGTGGGGAGAAGAAATGTATAGAAACCTCTCTGAGGAACACCAACAGATGACCAACAGGCACATAAAAAAGTTCTCTTCATCACTTATCATTAGGGAAATGCAAATCAAGATGACATTGAGATATCATCTTACACCAGTGAGGATGGCACAAATAAAAAATATTGGGAACAATTTGTGTTGGTGGGGATTTAGTGAAAAAGGAACTCTTTTCCACTGCTTGTGAGAATGCTGCCTGGTCCAACCTCTGCAGAAAACAGTATGGAGGGTTCTCAGTAAACTCAGAATCTAACTGTCATATGACCAGCAATTTTGCTTTTGGGAATCTATCCCCATAACAGAAAAATACTCATTCAAAAGAGTGTAATCACACCACTGTTCATCACAGCACTCAGTACCATAACTAAGAGTTGGAATCATTAAGAGTCTGATGTCCAACAATAGACTAGTTGATCATGAAGATGTGGTACATACACAATGGAATAATACATAGTTGTAAGGAATGATGCAATTATGCAATTTACTACTACCTGAATGGAACTGGAAGATATTATGTTAAATGAAGCAATACAGAAGAAGGATAAATACAAGATAATATCACTTATATGTGTTATTTAGAATAACTGCCTGAAGAAATACAATGACTTAAATGGGGGCTGTTGAGAACACTCTAGGCCCCAGAACACAGTGAGAAGGAAAAAAACTGAATGGAGGGGAAGAAGGACACATATGAAATTAAAGGAGACAAAGGCTAAGGGGTCTCGGGTGCATTGGTGGTGTTAAAAAAGGGCAGAACTAAATATCCAAGCCAAAGTCCACAACAATAAAATCATGAGACCCAAACTTTAACAAACTTTAAAAAGTGCCTGTTAGGATGGCAGCCTGGGGTAAGTGGTGGGGGCATGGATGGACTCTGGGAATATTGGTGGAGGGAAGTTGACACTGGTGGTAGAATTGGTCCTGAAACATTGTATGTATAAGACACAACTATGAATAACTTTGTAAGTCGCGATAGTTTAAATAAAAATTAAAAGAACTTGTGACATTATTTCAACATCTGCATCATTGCTGTGCTGACATCTATTGCTTCTTTTTACTCATGCAAATAGATATTTTCCTGATTCTGTATATATTGAACAATTTTGTATTGTGTCCTGAATTCTTTGAATATTATATCAACATGGATCTTGTTTAAATCCTATGAAGAATGTTGACAGTTATATATTTTTAGGAATAAATTTGGTTGTGTATAGATTACAAATACTGGCCAGACTTCTGTGATTTTTATTTCAGGTCCATCTTTTAAGTCTTTGTAGTACTATTATAATCTTTCCCACATGTGTCATTCATTTTCCAGTCTAGAACACAAGTGTGACCTGTTTCTTAGCATCATTATCAAAGTCTTAATTTTGCTCTTTCTTGATCAGGTGCATTTATGGGGGCTTGCTATTCTTTCTGAGTATCTTTTTTCCACACCCAGCAGTGTTTAGGAGTTACTTCTGGCTCTCTACTCAGAAATGACTCCTAGAAGGCGATAGGAACCATATGGGATGCTGGGGATCAAATGTGAATTGGCCTCCTGCAAGGTAAACAAACGATCAACCTGCTTACTATCCTGTCAGCCTCTGTAACTCTTTGTTAGGATGAAACCTTGGCTCCCATATGCAGTGCGTGTTCTCAATTCATTGATCTACCACTCTGCCCTGACCCACCTCCTACTGAGTTTTTGTTGTACATTTCTATCTCTGTTGTTCCCTGGTGCATTCTGGTTCCTTGGGCTTCTCCTTTATGCTCCTCTGGCCAGAGGTTGTGGTTTGATTTACCTGCTTTTCTGTGTACTTTCTGTAATTGCCTCTCTTCCTGGGTCAGCAGAGATAAAACATATAGTGAAAAAGCAAAGAAAATTTGTCTGGACTTCTTGGGTTTATTTCTTCTTTTATTAGAGTTGAGGGTACTCTGATATGAGAGAATAGTTTCTTGTGTGGTCCCAATGCCTATCTTTGACTGTTACTGCAGTGTTAATGTTAGGAAGCAGTTAGACAAGAGCAGGTGGTGGCAGAAGGAGGGGAAGAGGGACTTTCATTTAAATCCAGAAGGGAAAGAAGGGCGGACTAATGAACCAATCTTTAGAGAAAACTGGTTTCAGCTGGTTGGCACAGGTGCATTAGTCTAGCACTGACCTAGAATAAACCTTAAGCTCATTATGTGGCTGAGCAAATGCAGACATGACTTTCACAATGCTGGAAAAATCCTGCCCAATCCCAAGAAAAAAAGATGCAGGACATAAAGATGAAACCGGAGATATGAGGAAGCTCAAACAACATGGAAAGATGCAGAGTACTATTGGATTATTGCGTGGGTGGAGAGAATGCTTTTTCCAACAATCTACTCTCTCAAATCAGAGTGTGTCTATTACTTTTACTTTCTTGTTACTGACTTTCTCCAAACAAATGTTTGGGTTGTGTTCTGGCTACTAGCCTCAAATTCTTTCACAAAAATACACAAAGAATCCAACAAATTGCTTAGGCTGTGATATTGATATTTCTTTGAAATTGGAATGTGGGAGAATGGAGAAAGCAAAAAGGCAACTAGGAAATTTACTCTACTGTCCAAGTATTAAAAAAAAAAACTCCTTTCTTCTTGTTTGATTTTTGTTGTTGTTGTTTTTTTGTTTGTTCTTGTTTTGTACCTGGGGTTTTTTGCTATATGTGCTCAGAGGACCATGTGGTGATGGGAATACACTCATTCCATTAAGTTACCTTTCTGGTCCCTCCTTTCTTTCTTTTCTTTTCTTTCTTTCTTTCTTTTTTTTTTGGTTATTGGGCCACACCCGGTGACAGTCAGGGGTTACTCCTGGCTATGCACTCAGAAGTCGCTCCTGGCTTGGGGGACCATATGGGACACTGGGGGATCGAACCGCAGTGCGTCCAAGGCTAGCGCAGGCAAGGCAGGCACCTTACCTCTAGCGCCACCGCCCGGCCCCTGCTTTCTTATTCTTTAATCCAGAACTTGAAGGCTCTGTCTGATGGTCTCTCTATACATAGCATGATGGACTTTTGGAATACAGACTGAGAGAAATGAGGGAAAAATGTGAAATTTATCACTAATTTTGTGGCACTCTGAATTATAGTATTCTCAAATTTCCTTGCTAATACTAACTTTCTGTAGCTTATGGTTAGAGTGATTGCTTAATGAGTAGGATGCTCGTTTGCCTTGCACGTGGCCCACCCGGGACAAACCTGGGTTTGTTCCTTGGCATCCCACATAGTCCCCTGAGCTTGCCAGGTGTGATTTCTGAGCTCTGAGCCAGGAGTAAACCCTGAGCACTTCTGGGTGTGACCCACTTCCCCACCCTCAACCTAAAATACTTTCTGTAGCCTTTAAATAACTGCTCATACATTCATAGTGCCTAGGTTGTATAACTTTATTTATACAGTGGCTTGATCTGAATTGGAGCCTTTTTATTACATTTTATCATCTTCAGTTAAATATTTCAGGTGTTTGTCAGGTGAGTGCTTGGAGAGGTCCAGGCTGTTAAAAGTCTGCATGACCTCCTGCATGGTGCATTCTGGTCTTATACTCATGTAAACAGTCATTAGGCTGCAGCAGTTAGTCCATATCACCTGAGCTTTGAGGAACTGTGGTTCTCAGATTAAGGCAAGGATATCTTTTTCACAGGAAAAGAAGTCAATTCTAAATTTGGGGTTTAGGTGGTTTTTTTTTTTTTTACAGAAAAAATTTTCTGGAGAAGGCAGATTGTAAAGTAAAATGATTTTATTGAGGAGTGGACACTAATTCTAAGAATATGTGAAATTCTCTAGAAAGATAAGGAGGGAAGTAAAGAAAAATAAAGAAAATGATCCAATCAAAAAAGTCTTGAACATTAAATTTGTTATTTCCGTATAGGAAATATACTTAACTCTAGAGTTGTTTAATTTTCGAGCTCAAAAATATCAGTGCTTAGGGGCTGGAACGACTGTACAGTGATGGTAGAGCATTTGCATTGCTCATGGCCCACCCAAATTTAATCCCTAGTATCCCATATAATCCACCAAGAACCACCAGGAATAATTCCTGAGTGCAGAGCCAAGAATAACCTTTGAGCAACAGCTTAATGAAGATATGCATAATCTAAAATGACATGGTCCATAGAGCAAAGGGAAGAGTAGACAGGCATAGGAGAGACAAGATGGAGTGAGTGTGGTTTGAAAACTTAGAAAACTTGAGTTTTATAGAGCTTTTTCCAAGTTAACTCAGCTTGAATTTAGGGTCGTTGCTAGGGAGTTGCAAAGGCGACCTGTTAGTATTGGTGATCTGCATTTAGTGTTCAAAGAAGGTGCTTTGTTATTGCTGTCTGGTCTCCTACTGAGGGGGTTCAGTCAATGATTCTGGGCTGGAATAGTATTAAATTTGTGCTGGAGTTTAGGACTGTTGTAGGGCAAGATAGCATTTTTTATTTCATGCTTTGGTTTTACATTTTTTTCCGGAGATTTTTTGTCCCTGGACCCTTTCTGATAACCTACTTCATGAGAATGAGGTAACTCTATGATGATATGGAGTTACATTGATAAATTGAGAAACAAAACAAAGCTAGTGTATTTTTTTATGACTAGGAAGCTTGTTTTCTAATTTGTTTCTTTGGATACATGAGGTCCAATAAAAAAAAGTCTTAAATATTAAATTTGTTATTTCTGTACAGGAAATATACTTAGCTCTAGAGTTGGTTAATTTTCTAGCTCAAAAAGATCAGTGCTTAGGCGCTGGAATGACAGTACAGTGACAGTAGAGCATTTGCATTGCACACGGTCCACCCAACTTCAATCCCTAGTATCCCATATAATCCATCAAGAACCACCAGGAATAATTCCTGAGTGCAGAGCCAAGAATAACCTTAAGCAGCATGGGGTGTGACCTAACAATAGCAACATCAAAACCAACAATAACAAAATATCAGTGCTCTATTTCTTAGTTATTTTGATTTTTTTCTAATGACTGATTCAGTCACTCCAGACTTTGTTTAATTATGTAAATTGAGAGAAGATGCCTCAAAAAAAGTAAAAACAGAATTACCATATGATCCTACAATTTCATTTCTGAATATTTATCCCCAAAATAATTAAAGTCACTATTATCTTTTCAGTAAAAATCACAATAACTAAAAGGAGATAAAACTTAAATTAACTATTTTGAATAGTTAATCAAAATATGACATAACCATTTAATAGAATACCTTCTAAAGATTTGCTATATAATATTATAATGAGCATTCTATGATGTATATTTATTTTTTGTTAGGAAAGGAACTGGGAGATAGCTTCAGTTGCACAACATCTGCTTACCTACTATGTACAAGGCTCTGAGTTTAATCCCTGGCACTAAATGACCATTTGAGCACCACAGTTGCAGTCCTGAATTCCCTATTGCCCAAACTAGCACCAGTCCAAAGCATTGGTAGGCATGGTCACAAGGTCCTGAGTGCCAGGGGTTACCACTAAAAATCATTAGGAAAATAGATATTATGTGTGTTTTAAAAAATAAATATAAGTATTCATGATAGAAGGGAGGGTGACATTGGTTGCGTAGGTGAGCAAGACAGTCTTCATGGACATGTTTACCAAATCACATCTATGATAGTGTTTTTCTCATGGGTATAAGATTTTGAGAAACGTTCAGCTTTTGTTATCTGTGTTTTTCACTTTTTGGTATATGTGATTGTATATAATTACACAGCAGTAAGAACCTATTCTGACAAAAGATAAAAAAGTCAGTGGCTTTTATTTACTTTTTAGAGGTTGCCCTGGGTACATAGGACTTCTTTTCTTACTCTAAATGGCTGGAAGCACCTGCCTCAGTTAGGTGTAGGTTTTTTTCAAAGTAAAATATCTTTTTCTTTCCTGGAATCACAGACATTATGGGCTGAGAACTTGGTTGGAGCACCAAACATTCTCATTCAAATATTTGTAATCTGTTTCTGGTCAGGCTCTATGGAAAGGGTTACAAATCAATTTATTAAAAAAATCACTTTTGGATTTAAATTTTTGAAGGCAAGAGACATCTCTTAGGGATGATATAAGTAATAGGAAGCAAATGATTGTTAAGATGAGTGTTAAAATAAATCCTAATGCAGTAATTCTGCACTGTTTCTCTTGAATAAGCCTGCAACTTATGGAACTTTTGTGTGTTTATGGATCCTGGACTTTAGTCATCAAATATTTTTATTTAGATTAAAAATTCTTTCCTGGTGGCATACAGCATGTATAATCAATTCATAACTTAGAGAACACTAATTTTTCCAAAGAAGCCTTTCTAGGTTTTCTAATAACACACCTTTAAAATTGAGTCAAATGATGTAAAATAGATCTACTTACTGATTTTTGCCATTACAAGTCATACACCTTCATTAGAATTCATGTAGAATGTTCATATAAAATGTTCCAGGTGGAAAGCTCATTTAACACCATGACTCTATTTTAGTTAGATGGAAAAGAAAACATGTTCAAAGAGGAGTGTTTTTCTAGAATATTCACTAGTTACTGGCAACCCTAGAGTATGCTCTAGAAGAAAAGAGTATTAGTTTTATGATTTTGCAAGACTGGTTTGAAAACCTTGTTTCCTTGAAACAATGGATATTTATTTGTTTTGGCTATTTAGTTTTAAGAATAAAGCAATTACTTATGCAAGAGTGTAAAGCAAGTTAGGTTGAACATGCATATATATGTATATATACATATATATGTATATATGTATATATATGTATACATATATACATATTTATTTTTTGTTATATACATCCCTGAGAATGAGTGTACTAAATGTTTTCTGAAAGAACATTAGGTAGTGTACATTTGAATTTAAGTTACCAGAGGATACTTGGAACATTAGAGAATAAAGTATAAGCATAACTTGGAAACAAATGTTACTTACTACTACACTTGGATCATATTAACCAGATGCCAGGCGAGAGTACATTTCTTTTTATTTAGGTTAAATTGGCACCATTGAATTATTGTCCTCACCAAAGTATTTTTGAAGTGCTGTTTATTTTTATTTCTATTACTTCTGGCTAAGGATTCTGACATTGCCAGATTATTGTTAACTTCCATGAGGGTTAAAACTACTCCATTACTTCTGTGCTGGATTTTACCCAAACATTACATCTGTGTTTTTTTTTTTAATATTTTTTATTCTTTGGAACACCCCCTTCACCAGTGCAACATTCCCACTACCAATGTCCCAAATCTCCCTCCCTCCCAACCCACCCCCACCTGTACTCCAGACAGGTTTTCCAGTTCCCTCATTCCTTCACATGATTAGGGTAGTTCTCTGTGTAGTTGTTTCTATAGCTGTACTCATCACTCTTTGTGGTGACCTTCATGACATTGAGATGAAAGGCATCTTCAAGGAGGAAACTACAATTTCCAAACAGGTGGAAGCAGAGATCAACAGATGGGAATACATTAAACTGAGAAGTTTCTGCACCTCAAAAGAAATAGTGCCCAGGATACAAGAGTCACCCACCGAATGGGAGAAACTATTCACCCAACACCCATCAGATAGGGGGCTAATATCCAAAATATACAGGGCATTGACAGAACTTTACAAGAAAAAACATCTAATTCCATCAAAAAATGGGGAGAAGAAATGAACAGACACTTTGATAAAAAAGAAATACAAATGGCCAAAAGGCACATGAAAAAATGCTCCTCATCACTAATCATCAGGGAGATTAAAATCAAAACAACGATGAGATATCACCTCACACCACAGAGATTGGCGCACATCACAAAGAATGGGAAAAATCAATGCTGGCGGGGATGTGGAGAGAAAGGAACTCTTATTCACTGCTGGTGGGAATGCCGTCTAGTTCAACCTCTATGGAAAGCGATATGGAGATTTCTCCAAAATCTGGAAATTGAGCTCCCATTTGACCCAGCTATTCCACTCCTAGGGATATATCCTAAGAACACAAAAATACAATACAAAAATCCCTTCCTCACACCTATATTTATTGCAGCTCTATTCACAATAGCTAGGCTCTGGAAACAACCAAGATAGACGAATGGCTAAAGAAACTGTGGTACATATACACAATGGAATATTATGCAGCCGTCAGGAGAGATGAAGTCATGGAATTTTCCTATACATGGATGTACATGGAATCTACCATGCTGAGTGAAATAAGCCAGAGGGAGAGAAAGAGACACAGAATAGTCTCACTCATCTATGGGTTCTGAGAAAAATAAAAGTTATATTTGCACTGATCTTCAGAGACAATGGGAGGAGGGCTGGAACTTCCAGCTCACATCATGAAGGTCACCACAAAGAGTGCTGTTTTTTTTTT
>PVKC010025815.1:0-16286 GCA_004027635.1 Crocidura indochinensis
CCAAGATGGCTTACTCCCGCGAGTTCAGAGGACAGCACACGAGAGATAAACACAAAGAGAAGACAAACTCACAGTCCTTTGTAGTTTGCCACTCTAGGCAGCCGTGGATTCGCAGGGATTCCCAGCCTGATGTCACTAGTAGGGAACCTTGCTTTTCACAGTACTTGAGTCTAGCCGGTTTTCATCATAATGGCATGCTCCTGGGCGTTCCTGCCTTGGTATGAACTCTGGGAGAGCGAGTTCTTTTTTTTTTGAGCCAAGATGGCTGACTCCCGCGAGTTCAGAGGACAGCACACGAAAGATAAACACAAAGAGAAGACAAACTCACAGCCCTTTGTAGTTGGCCACTCTAGGCAGCCGTGGATTCGCAGGGATTCCCAGCCTGATGTCACTAGTAGGGAACCTTGCTTTTCACAGTACTTGAGTCTCCAGTTTATGTTTTCTAATCCAGTTCTCAACTAGGTGTCTCTTAATGGGAGAGTTTAGTCTGTTAACATTTAGGGAGATTATCGACAGAGAGGACAGTTGTGCAGTTGTGTTGTGTAGGGTGGTTGTTGTTACAATTGGGGGTTTGGATTGTGTAATTTGTCTCTAAGTAGGTCATTTAGGATCAGTTTTGTTTGCACGAATAATTCAAGATAGTTTTTGTTTGAGAATGCTTTTAGTCTGCCCTCCCATATGAATGACAGTTTTGCTGGATATTGGGCCCTAGGATGAAAATTTCTTTCATTCAGGCATTTAAATATGTCGTTCTACTTTCTTCTTGCTTGCATTATTTCAAGTGGGAGATCTGGTTTGATTCTTATATCTCTTCCTTTGTATTTGAGGTATTTTTTCTCCTTTGCTTTAAGGAGATCATCTTTCTCTTTGTTTTGGGTTTTTTTTTTTTTTTTTTTTTGGCATTTAGATTACTATATTCCTTACTGTTGGTTTATTAGGGTCTATTTTGTTAGGGACTCTCTTCACTTCCTGGATTTGCACTGGATCTTTTTTCCAGAGGGTGGGATATTTTTCTGCTAATATTTCTCTGACTACTTTTCTTCTTCTTTTCCTATTTCCTCCCCTTCTGGTATACCCACTATACTTAGGTTATTTTTTTGTCCGTGTTTATTAGACACTGGGATTTTCCTTCTAGTGCTTTTCCTTATATTTTCTTGCTGGTTTCTTGGTCGTTTTTTGTTTGTAGTTTCTGTTTGAGTTATTTGATATGCTTCTCCATCTGTGTGATCATGCTCATTTGGCTTGTTGTAATGTCTTTTAACTCCGTTATTTACTTTGTCTGGAGTATCATATTCTTTGACAGTTCTTCTTTAATTTGGCTGATTTATTCCTTCATAAATTTCTTGTATTTGGTGGCTAGCGTTTCCTCCATTTCTTTTTATAAATTCTTGTATTTCCTTTCTTTTAGGCTGCTTTTAGGCTGCTTTTCTTCTTCCAATGGATCTTTGCATTTTGGTGGACTTGGAAACTTGCTAGGGTTTGTGTCTGTGTCTCCAGATGTCTCTCCTTGATTTACCCATATTTATTTGCATTTACTGGTGTGGCTTGTAGTGCAGTACCTTCCGAATTCAGCCTGCTTTGGCCCCCTGTGGCCAAATGAAATGGGGGAAAAAGCCACCTAGACCTTTCATTCCTTTTCTCTCATTCTTTCTTTAAACCCTGAATAAATACTTATGTAATATGTTTTATATAACATAAATATATATAGGGGCCGGGCGATGGCGCTAAAGGTAAGGTGCCTGCCTTGCCTTGTGCTAACCTAGGTCGGACCGCGGTTCGATCCCCGGTTCCCCATATGGTCCCCCGTGCCTGCCAGGAGCGACTTCTGAGCAAATAGCCAGGAGTAACCCCTGAGCGTCACTGGGTGTGACCCAAAAACCAAAAAAAAAAACATAAATATATATAATATGTATAATACAATATAATATATTTATAATATACCATACTGGAAAAGCACAGGCTATGCCACTGTTTCTTATCGGAAAACCATATTTTCAATGAGCATCACTAATATCCAAATATATAGAACACTCCTGGGCCACTGGTCTCTACACAGCACTTTCCCAAGAGTGTGTTCAGCTATAAAATTACCGTCAGAAAGAAGCTAGAAAGGGACACAGGAAGTAAAACAAAAGGAAGAGATCTCTTATTCTTACAACTTCATATAAGTTTATAGGAGTTAAATATATATATATATATACACATATATATTTTTTTCTGGTTTGGGACCACATCCATTGATACCCAGGGATTACTCCATGCTCTGAGTTCAGAAATCGCTCCTGGCTCAGGAAACCATATAGAACTCCAGAAATTGAACCCAGATCCATCCTAGGTCAGCTGAGTGCAAGGCAAATGCACTACAATTGTGCTATCGCTCAGTCCTCTTTCTCTCTCTCTCTCTCTCTCTCTCTCTCTATATATATATATATATATATATACATATATGTATGTATATGTATATAGATAGATATAGATATATTTTGAATTACAGATCAGTCTAATAGACTGTTTTTTAAGAATTAACATGATTTCTAGCCCCAGAAAAATTTATTTATAATCATTGCATTGCCCTTTTAAAATTTTATTTTTTGGTTTGGTTTGGTTTTAGGTTTTAGGTATTTGGTTTTTGGGTCACATGTGGCTTCGTTCAGGAGTTACTCCTGGCTCTGTGCTCAGAAATCACTTCTGGCAGGCTCAGGTTACCATATGGGCAAACACCCTACTGCTGTGCTATCACTCTGGCTCTGCATTGCCCTTTTAATACCTGTTTGTCAAACATGATAACCCTGCCTTTGTGGGGAAACAATAATACAAAGAATTTAAAATAAAAAGAACATTTTGTGGAGAAAATCTAACAAAGAAGAATTTAAAATGATTAAGAACATTTTATTACTTCCTCTACTTAGGACATAATATAATTTTGATTTCCATTTCAGTGAAAATAAAATATAAGTATTATATATTTTACCCAAACTAAAGACAGCTTATTTCAAGGTGTCTTTAGGCTCAATCAGCTCTCAACAGTACATTGTTATAACTCAAATTGTAGTAACATTGTTGAGTCAGGCCTGGTAAAGTCTGTTTAATCTCTTGCCTGGCCTAGACACTCAGGTGCTGCCAACCCTAATAAAGCATCTGTGAAGCTATATTTGAGTTCCCTCTGATCTAAATGCCCAAGAATTAATCCCAATGTATCCAATTTTGGGGGAGGCTTAAATCCTCAGAATGGGCTGAAGTTTTGCTTTCTATTAGGAAAAAGATAATAAATAATCAGTTCCATGTTCTACTCAAGTTTCAGGTTTTTGCCCTCACTAAAGAAAAGAATTTCTGGAAAAGACATGCAGTAAATCAAAAGGAAATTTTGAGGCAGATTTTTGGGTTCTCTTTAAGAGAGCTAGAGCACAGGCAAAGCCAAGAAGAGCTTCCTAGGTAGACCGGAGTTTGGATAGTCTAAAGATGCTCTCTAAGCTCACGGATGAGAAACAAGGACTTTTCCATAAAAAAGTTTTCTGTCATTGGAGTCTCACCCATCACCTGCCATATTGTGTTTTTGACTGTCATAGTGTCAGATGTATGGTCAAGGAGGATCTAAGATTATTTTATTATAATAATACTAAAAATAAAGCAAAAGGTCAGGTTGTGGACAAATTCTCTATCATCTATGGTCTCCTCCAGTTCCTACTAAGTCAACCATGTTACTCCTTGTGGTTGCTGTGGTTGGAAAATAGTATCCAAAGATGTGTTCAAAAGATGGTGTCAGAGGATCCAGAGAGAAATTTCCAAACTGGTGTCTGTCTTAATACTACATGAAACTCCCTCAGAGATACCCTGCCTGTGGCCCAAATCAAATCTTCCTTTCATTTCGTCTTCTCCTTGCATGTCTTACTTTCTTCAATAGTATCTACTAACAGCTGATATTATATTATAAGATTACATGTATTTTTTATTAGTTGTTCCTCCCCAAACTATTTGGTGTTTTGGTCTGTGTAATTTATCTTTAATATCTAGTGCCCAAAAATATATCCAACGCAGAAAAAGGACTGAAAAGTCAGATTAATAAAAGTTTTTTAAATCACCATGAGATAAAAAGCTAAAAAGTTACTGACAGCCAAGTTTTGATCAGAAATGTTCCAACACCTAACCCTCTAACAGTGTTTATTTCCCACCACCAATTCCCCCAGTTACATTTCTCTCATCCCAACCCCAACCTGTCTCTAGAGTAGACATTTCTGCTTTCTCTCTCTGTGTTTTTAGTACCCGAGATTATATTCCCAGGTGTGGTATTGCTGCATCAAATGGAGGCTCAATTTCTAGTTTATTGAGAAAAGTCCATATTTTTCTCCCAAAAGATTGAATCAGTTGACACTATCCCACACATCTGTGCCCAAACTAGTTGTTCTTACTCTTCTTTCCTTTTTTAATGGTTTTGGCTGAAATTTATTATTTTAAATTTTATTTAAATAAAATGCATAATTGAGGATAATATTTGCCATTGGCTTGTGGTAGGTGGTCTTGACTAGATTGAGAAAGGTTCCTTTCATTCCCATCTAGCTGAGAGTTTTTTTTTCATCAACAGTGGGTGTTGGACCTTATCAAATGCTTTCTATGTCTCTATTGATGTGGTCATGTGATTTTTATTTTTCTTGTTGTTGATGTTTTGTATTATGTAGAAGCACTTACACGTATTAAATCATCCTTGCATTCCTGGGATGAAACATATTTAATCATAGTGAATGATCTTCTTGATTAGGCATTGAATTCTATTTGCCAGAATTTTATTGATGATATTTGCATCTGCATTCATTAAGGATATTGGTCTGTAGTTTTCTTTTGTGACAGTATCTCTGTCTGGGTTTGGTACCAAGGTGATATTAGCTTCATAGAAGCTGTTTGGAAATGTTCCCGTATTTTCAATTTCATAAAAGAGCCTGACCAGGATTGGTAGTAGTTCCTCTTGAAATGTTTGAAGAATTCATTAGTGAATCCATCTGGGCCTGGGCTTTTCTTTTATTTAAATATTATCATCCATGGAGAAAAACTAAAATCCTTCCCTCTAAATTCTTGTTCAAGACAAGGTTGCCCCCTCTCACTGCTCCTATTCAGCATAGTACTGGAAGTACTTGCTATAGCGATCAGGTAAGAAAAAGATATCAAGGGAATCCAAATAGGAAAGGAAGAAGTCAAGCTCTCACTGTTTGCAGATGACATGATACTACACTTAGAAAACCCTAAAGACTCTATCAAGAAACTTTTAGAAACAATTGGTGCATATAGTAATTTAACAGGCTATAAAATTAACACATAGAAATCAATGACCTTTTTATACCCAATAATGATATAGAAGAAATGGACATTAAGGAAACAACCCCATTCACATTAGTGTCACACAAACTCAAATATGTTGGAGTCAACTTGACTAAAGATGTGAAGGACCTATACAAAGAAAACTATAAAACCCTGCTCCAAGAAATAAGAGAAGACACGTAGAAATGGAAATCCATACCCTGATCTTGTATTGGCAGGAATTGCATCATTAAAATGGCAATACTCCCCAAAGCTCTGTAAAGATTTAATGCGATCCCTCTAAAGCAGGGGTCTCAAACTCTATCTACCTGGGGGACACAGGATGCAAAGTCGGGGTGATCCTTGAGTGCAAAGTCAGTAGTAAGCCTTGAACATTGAGGAGTGTGACCCAAACAACTAAAACAAAACAAAACAAAAAAGATTCTTCTAGGGCAGGGCCACAAAATGTTGAATGGAGGGCTGTTTGCGGCCTGCTGGCTGTGAGTTTGAGACCCCTGCTCTAAAGATACCCATGGCATTTTCCAAAGAAGTGAATCAAACACTTATGAAATTCATTTGGAACAATAAACACCTACAAATAGCTAAAGCAATATTTGGGAAAAGAAAAATGGGTGGCATTACTTTCACCAACTTTAAACTGTGTTACAAAACAATAGTTATCAAAACAGCATGGTATAGGAATAAAGACAGACCCTCAGATCAGTGAAATAGGCTTGAGTACTCAGAAAATGTTCCCCAGAATAAAGGAGCAATAATCCTAAATGAAGAAGGGAAGGCCTCTTCAATAAGTGGTGTTGGGAAACTGGTTAGTCACTTTTTTAGTCACTTGTAAAAAAGGGAACTTAGACCTCCATCTAACACCATGTACAAAGGTAAAATCCAAATAGATTAAAGACCTTGATATCAGACCTGAAATCATAAAGTATATAGAACAACGTGTAGATGAAATGGTCCATAGCATTGAGACTAAAGGCATCTTTATGAAGGAAACAGCACTCTCCAAACAAGTGGAAACAGAGATAAACAGATGGGATTATATCAAGCTGAGAAGCTTCTGCACCTCAAAGGAAATAATGCCCAGTATACAAGAGCCACCCACCAAGTGGGAGAAATTATTCACCCAATACCCATCAGATATGGGGCCAATATCCAAAATATTATAAAATAAGGCACTGACAGAACTTTACAAGTAAATAATATTCTAACCCCATCATAACATGGGGAGAAGAAATGAACATTTTGACAAAAAAAAAAGAAATAAAAATGGCTAAAAAGCACATGAAAAAATGCTCCACATCACTAATCATCAGAGAGATGCAAATCAAAACAACTGTGAGGTATCTCACACCATAGAGATTGATACAAATCACAAAGAATGAAAAGAAGCAGTGCTGACGGGGATGTGGAGATAAAGGAACTCTTATTCACTGCTGGTGGGAATGCTGTCTAGTCCAACTTTTATGGAAAGCAATATGGAGATTCCTCCAAAAGCTGGAAGTTGAGCTCCCATACAATCCAGCTATACCACTCCTAGGGATATACCTAGGAACACAAAAAACAGAATTTTAAAATCTCTTCCTCACACCTATTTTCATTGCAGCGCTGTTTACAATACTCAGACTCTGAAAACAATCAAGATGCCTTTCTGCAGATGAATAGCTAAAGAAGCTGTGGTACATATACACAAGGAAGTCGTCAGGAGAGATGGAGTCATGAAATTTTCCTATACATGGATGTATATGGGAAATATTATACTGAGTGATTAAGTCAGAGGGAGAGAGATAAACACAGAATGTCTCACTCATCTATGGGTTTTGAAAAAAAAAGACATTTGTGTAATGATTTTCAGAGACATAATAGAGGAGGACTGTAAGGTCCAGTTCATGACATGAAGCTCACCACAGAGAGTGATGGGTGCAGTCACAGAAATAATTACACTGAAAAGCATCATAACAAAATGCGACTGAATAAGGGAAGTAGAAATTCTGTCTAAAGTAGAAGCTGGTGTGGGATGGAGCCGAGGGACACTTGGGACATTGGTGATGGGAATGCTACACTGGTGGTATGTGGCAGTTGTTGTTTGCATAGGTACAGCAAAATTTGGGGGAAATATAAAGGAAAAACCTCTGGTCTAAAAACAGGAAGGCATTATCCATGAAGTATCCTGACATAAGACTAACTCCAGGCTCCAGGAATACTAAGCTGTCTAACCCCAAATTCTTTCCCTGTCATCCCAGAAAAAGCTCTTTACAATCACGATTGTTGTGGTCATGTTTCTGTAGTTAGAAATCTTGGTTTCTATACCGATCCTATGTCAAAATATGGATGACATGGAGTGTCTTCTGGTTTCATCTCTTCATTACGTGGCAATGCAGAAACTCTGCTATGAAAGCAGGCTGTTGTTGTTACCAAGTCATTAGGGTGTCATATGTACCCCACTCTGGAGTAAGTCGATTCCAGGGCAGCAATAGGGCCTTTCTTCATAGAAGTCTGATTCCTGGTGCTGGTGCAGAAAATGGTGCTGTTTCCATAGATGGGAGTCCAAGGTTCAAGGGTGAAATGATCAATGTCCAATCTTCTGAAGCCTAAGCCAACTCACTATGTCAAGTGTTCAGGTTGTAAGGCCCTACTGTAATATAAAATTTATGTGATCCTAAGTCTATTAGATAAGCACTTGTTTGCACATATAAGATTTCCCCATTTTAATGTGCCTATGCAAAAAGGAACAATGCCCCATGGTACTACTGGTGCATATATGGGTAAAAATAACAAGCTAAAACAATAACTCTGTAATATACTAATAGTATAATAATAACTTGGTTCTAACATGAACTCAGAACACTAGAGAAAATTATCTACTATAATTCCTTACTAAATAGACCCAAACAACTGGGGAACTTGTCACTACATAAGAAGATATACAATAAGATATACCTATTAAGGAAATAAATCTAAAGAAATATTCCAAAGATATATACATGTCCCCTTTAAGGCTTTTAAAATAGTCTGGGCAGGGGAAAATAAAATACAGAACACAGCTTCAACCTGTGATTTAGTCTTGTAGAGTCTAAAAAATGGCTCCCAGCAGGAACATATCAGGAAATGTCCTCGAGCTAGGAGCTTCTCAGAAACCGAATCTGGTAGCATGCAACAAGGGAGGTGGGGGGAGGGAATAGGTCACTGAGAGCAAATCTTCCTCCTCATCATCAGCAGCAGTGGCAGCTTCTTCACAGGCTGAGAATCTATCTTTTCACATTGGGAGTTTGTTGGCAGCTAGCTGAGGTGGGTGAATGTTCCACTTCCTGAGGAGTTACAAACTGAGAGTAAAAAGGGTTAAATGGGGGGATAACAGATGGGAGATGAGCGAGTTAAGGAAGTAAGTGAAAGAGGGAAGAAGGGGTTATATATAATGAGGAATGACAGCATACAACATAGACAGACATTTTGTATATTATGGACTAATATTAGACAGACATTGAGGTGGCCAACACATATACTCATGTACACACATAGACAAACACTGAGGATTGAATCATGGATTACAGTTGAAAAGCTGACCCATGTGAAATGGGACAGAATGTTTAAATAATATTAAGCCTGCAAGTTGGATATAAAGATTTTCCATTTTCAGGCCAATCCAGGGCAAACTTTACTGAAGAAAGACTTTATAGATCCTTTTTTGTTTTCTTGGTTTTTGGACCATACTCGGTGGGGCTCAGGTACTTTTCCTGGCTTTGCACTCAGAAATTGTTCCTGGCAGGCAGGGGGATCTGTATGGGATGCCAGGGATCAAACTGGCGTTCATACTGGGTCAGCCAAATGCAAGGCAGATGCTATATCATTGTGCTACCACTCCGGCCCCTATAGAGCATTTTTAATAACAATCATAATTTTCAAGTTTAGAAAACTAAGTGACATGGTAATGAGCATTGTAAGGGGAGACTATAGCATGAAATATCGTCTAGCAGCTCTTGAGCATCCGGCTTTCTTTCCTAAAAGTAATCTAAAATCATGAACATTATGGGATAATGGTAAACTACTTACAATTGAAAACAGATTACAATAACATTTTCAATGAATAAGCTCTGTAACAGGAGTTCATAGCATGCAGTTTCATATCCCATTGCTGTCTGTGAACATAAGCATTATATTATATTAGCAGGCATAATCAAGAAGAAAATGAATAGATTAGAATTTTTGTTGTGACATTATCATAATGAACCTTGTCTTCTGAGTCATTGCAAGGTGGAACTGGGGTGATCAAACTATAGTACAAATACCACTGTAAACAAAAAGATCAAGTACTTCTTACAGACATAGTATAATTAAGACATTAAAACTACTTATAGCAAGCACTGTAGTGGGTGTCCATGATTTCCAAACTCATTCTTCACCTATTTCTGTGGATAAAAGCATTAGAACATTATTATAAGCATCTATAAAGAGCAGTTGATTGGACACCTGCTAAATCTAAACAGCTATAGCTGTTCTTGATGGGAGAGTTTAATCCATTTACATTTAGGAAATTATTCACAGAATGGGCTGTTGTGCCATTATTGTGAAGACTTGTTGTTGTTTCAGTTGGGTATTTGGTTTGTTTAATTGCTCTTTGAGTAGCGTAAGTTTAGTTAGCACAAATATTGCGAGGTTTTTTTTTCCCTTTGGTCTGAGAATGCTCTTTAACCCTCCCTTCCATGTAAATGAGAGTTTCTCTGGGTAGTGGACTCTAGGTTTAAAGTTTCTTTTATTCAGTAGTTTGAATATATCATTCCACTCTTTTCTTGACTGGATTGTTTCAAATGAAAATGATTCTTATATTATTTCCTTTATACTTGAAGATTTTGTTTTCCCTTACTGCTTTAAAGAGTTGATCTCTATGTTCTTATTTTTCTTGATGTGTGCCAGCCTCTGTGTTATAAGATATTACATTGTTGTTCTGATTATATCTCCTTGATGATTAATAACATGGAGCATATTTTCGTGTGTCTTTGGCCATCTCTATTTCTTTTTTTGTTTTGTTTGTTTGCTTGTTTTTGTTTGTTTGTTTGTTTGGTTTTGAGGCCACACCCGGTGATGCTCAGGGGTTACTCCTGGCTCCATGCTCAAAAATTGCTTCTGGAAGGCTCAGGGGACCATGTGGGATGATGGGATCAAAACAATGACCTTCTGCATGAAAGGCAGATGCCTTACCTCCATGCTATCTCTCCGGCCCTTGGATTCCACATTATTATTTATTATTTAACATACCTAGTAAGCATACCATAACATCTACTTCACATGATTCATAGTGGGTTGACTCACAGGTGACTCATGCTGAGTCACTCAACTACTAAGTTCTCTGAATCTAGATTTCTTTCAAGTCAGTTAACTGTCTCCCAGATGCAGAAACATGAAGTGTCAGTGTAATGTATTTTCGTTGATAATCGTATTAATTTTTCTGTTATAAAATGAATATGGAGGGGCTGAGCGATACTGTAGCAGTAGAGCATTTGCCTTGCACACAGCTGATCCAGGACAGACCTCAGTTCGATCCCCAGCATCCCATTTGGTCCCCCAAGCCAGGTCTGATTTCTGAGCGCACTGCCAGGAATAATGCCTGCGTGTTACTGGATGTGACCCCCAAACAAAAAAAATTGATTATGGAATTGAACACTGATAAAAGAAGAAAAATAAATTACTTGTGATCTTACTACCTTTCTGTTATCATTTCAGTAAATTCTAAGGCATGTTTTCAATCTCTATTGATATGCTTATCATATTTAATTTTATATTCTGAACTTTTTGGTGAATTTAGCATTTATTAATTATTTGTAATGACTGAAAAGTATCCCTGATATTGGGTTTACACAGTTTATTTAACTGTTACTCTGTCAGTAAGCATTTGAAGTGTATGTTTTTAATTCTTTGGGAGGAGTCTTACATTCTCAGCCTTACTCAGGTGAATAAGTGGCAGGGATTGAACCTGGAGCTTATAGAAACAAAAAATATGTTACAGCCCAGTGAATAATTTTCCTGTTATCTTAATATAAATTAAAGAGTCATGGAGATAGTGTAGGAATGGTGAGGCCTTATTGGACTAGACCTGGCTCTCACAGCCCCTGTGGGTTGGCCAATCTCTGGGTGGCAGGATGAGGGCAGAGAGGTTCACAAAACAGTCAGATGAAGTTCCAGGAGAAAGCCAGCTTTATTTCACAGTCCCTAACGTCATACACATCTCCTTATATACTCTGAGACCCAGAATAAAACTCTAAGAATGAAGGTGTGATATTTATGCAAAAAATAATGGAGAAATTATTTGCCGTTTTTGTAGAGAGGAATCTATGGGAAAGGAGCTTAGATGTTCTAAACTCATGTTACACTGATCTTAGAAAATCGGATCTATAGAAATCATAGGATATCATACTGTGGAAAGTGCCCTAGATATTAGTCAAATAGTTTCAAGTTTGGTCTATGTGTTCTGTAAATCTAATAAACATGGTTTCCTGATCCCTGGGGGAGACTGCTGAGAAAGACCCCAGCGAACTTAGTCAACTTAATCCCATCAAGGCACATTGGCCCGCTAGGCAGTCCCAGCCAACAAAGTCTTGGGTCCTCCATTTTTGACTTCCTGATCCCTGTGTGAGACTACTGAGGAAAAACCCAGCTAACTTAATCCCATCAAAATTCGCAGGCTAGGAAACAGAGAAACTGAGACATCTCCTAGCCCATATACCCAACCACGACATGTAGTAAAAGCCATACTACAAGTGTGTCAATGGCGGAACAATGCAGGACAACAGCATGCATAGAGAATGAAGATAGCAATTCTGATGACCAGAGAGTACTGATCACATAGTTAACCTCTCAGACAAGGAGTTTAGAGTCGTAATATAGAGGATGCTCATAGAAATAAAAAAAAGAATAGATCAAGTTGATGAGAACACAAAGATAGAAATTAGAAAACTCCAACCTGAAATGACAGGACTGAAAAACTCAGTAGGTGAAGTTAAAATCTCAGTGAAAATCTCCAACAGAGAAACAGCAGTCAAGGACAGAAATAGAGAGCTGGAAGATGAGGTGTAGAACAACTCCATACAGCAGAAGAGACTAGAAAAGAACCTTAAAGCAAATGATCAGACAATGGAAAAATACTCAAAAAAAGTGAACAGATGAAAGTAGAATCTTCCACAAATTCAACAGAAACAACATAAGAATCACTACTATTTCAGAGACCCAGGAAGAAAATTTCCAGAAAGAGTAAATAGTCAAGGACATCATTCCAGAAAACTTCCAGAGCTTAAAATGGCATGTAAACAAATCCTGTATGCCCAAAGAGTACCACCTAAAAGAGACCCGAGAAAAGCATCCCAAGATACATCCTAATCACAATGACAAATTGCACAGAAAGGGATAGAACACTGAAAGCAGAAAGATCAAAAAGAGAAATTGTATTCTAAGGAGCATCCTTAAGATTTATAGCAGAACTGTCACAAGAAACCTTCAAGGTCAGGAGGCAGTGGTGAGATATATTCAACAAAATAAATGCTTCACCTAGAATACTGCACCCAGCCAGACTCACTTTCAGGTTTAAAGGAAGTGTACATAACTTCACAGATAAACAGAAGCTCTAAAACTTTAAAGACACAAAACCAGCCTTAAAACAAAAACTGAAAGGTCTAGTTTAAGACAAGACCGACCAACAGACACACCAAACACATTCTTATTTTCCAGTATAGATCACATGCTGGTCTATAAAACTTATCTCCATAAATCAATAGGATAGAAATTGTGGGGCCGGAGAGATAGCACAGTGGCATTTGCCTTGCAAGCAGCCTATCCAGGACCTACGGAGGTTGGTTCGAATCCCAGTATCCCATATGGTCTGCCAGGAGCTATTTATGAACACCACCCGAGTAACCCCTGAGCACCACGGGTGTTACGCCCCCACCCCTTAATACCTGGAAATTAAATAGCACACTGCTGAACAACCAGTGGATCAGAGATGAAATCAAAGAGGAAATCAAAACATTTGGAAGCAAATGACAATGAAGACACAAACTATCAGAATTTATGGGACACAGAAAAGTGGTACTAAGAGGAAAACGTATATAAGTTTACAAGTATACATCAAAAAGATAGAAGGGACCCACATAAAATAGTTTAATGTCACAGTTTTTAAAATTAGAAAATTATCAACAAAAAGAGCCAAAAAATGGACAGGCAGAAGGAAATAATAAAGCTTAAAGCAGAAATCAATGAAATGGAAATAAAAAACAATTATAAAGATCAATTGGTTCTTTGAAAATATAAACAAGATTGATAAACCACTGCAAAACTCACAAAGAAATAGAGAAAGAGAAAATTAATAAACCACATTAGAAACGAAAAGGGTGAGATCACTATATATATTGCAGAGATTCAAAAGGTAATCAGAGACTACTTTGAGAAAATCTATGCCACAAAACATAAGAATTTGGAAGAAATAGATAAATTTTGGACACTTATAATCTTCCATGGTTAAACCAGGATGATCTAGCATATCTAAATAGACCCATAACTACTGAGGAAATTAGAAGAATAATAAAAAATTTTCCTAAAAACAAAACCCCAACCCCAGATAAATTTACTAATGAATTCTTTCAAATTTTTCTATAGGAACTACTTCCAATCCTTTTCAGGCTTTCTTGAAATTGAAAAATCAGGAACACTTCCAAATAGTTTTTATGAATCTAACATGATACTGATGCCAAAACCAGAGAGAGATGTTCCAAGAAGAGAAAACTACAGACCAAAATCCCTGATGAACACAGATGCAAAGATCCTCAACAAAATTCTGGCAAATAGGATGCAGTGCTTCATCCACAAGGTCATACACCACGACCAAGTAAGATTCATTCCAGGATTGTAAGGGTGGTTTAACATATGTAAATCAATCAATATAATACACAATATCAATAAAAAGAAAAATAAAAAAATATGTTCATGGTCCTGTGCTTCTGTCTTTCCTGAATTTTTGAAGCTCTCCTCAGAACGCTGGGAAGCGAACCCCCAAAACACTGCATTCTGAAGCTGCCAGTGAGCACATAGTAAGTAAGAACTGGCTGGCTGTGGGGGTTTCCAGATGGAGTGCTGATTGTTCTACCTTCGGGAGACTCCACCCTGCTGTGCACTTCTGAGGAAACTTAGGACCTGAAGGGAGCTCTGTCTGTGCTTCTGTATTTCCTGAATTCTTGAAGCTCTCCTCAGAGCCCTGGGAAGCTAACCCGCAAAATCTGTCACCTAGAGCCCCAGAAGAGTGCTTTGAGGTCACACACTCTTTCTAATCAATAAACCCCATCACAACACACAGGAAAAACCACACCACTAGCGTGACAATGGGGAAAACTCGCAGGCAAACACCAGGCATCGAGAATGAAGATGATAGCTTGGATGATCTTAAAAACTCCAACCATCTGATTAACCTCTTGGATAAGGAACTTAAAATAGAAATATGAAAGATGTTTACAAAACTCAAAGAAAGCATAGATTGATCTGAACAGAACACAAATACAGAAATCAGAAAACTCCAAACTGAAATAACAGATCTGAACAGCAAGCAGCTAAGGACAAAATCAGAGTACTGGAAGATGAGATGCAGAAAACTCAACACAGCAGAAGAAATGGGAAAAGAACCTTAGGACAAACGATCAGGCAATGGAAAAAATACTCAAAGAATGCAAACAGATGAAAATAGAAGTCTTTGATAAACTCAATAGAAACAACATAAGAATAATTGGAGACCCAGAGACCCTACATGCAATCATATCCTGCATGCCAAAATGTACCAGCCAAAAGAAACCCAAAGAAAAACACCCCCAGACACATCCTCGTTACAATGACAAATCCCACAGATAGAGACAAAATACTGAAAGCAGCAAGATAAAAAAAGGGAAATTGCTCCGCATCCACACCAACCCAATAGGGCTGACTCCTAAGAACTGTGAGTCTTGTCTTTTCTTTGTGTTTCTTTGTCCTCTGCTATCATCCGGACCTCGTGGGAGTGCACAAACTGGTCTGAAAAAGACTGGCTCTCCCAGAGGTCCATCCTAGGGCTGAAACACCAAGGAACATTCCATTAGACTGAAAACCGGCTATAGCAAGTACTCTGCAAAGCAAGATCCCCTGATTGTGACATCAGGCTGGGAATTTCTCCGCATCCATGCCTGCCCAGTAGGGCTGACTCCTAAGAACTGTGAGCCTTGACTTTTCTTTGTGTTTCTTTGTCCTCTGCTGTCATCAGGACCTCGTGGCAGTGGGCTAATAATAGGCTGCAGAAAAGCACGGCCTCTCCGCTTTGCTACACAGCTGTGCACTCTTTCTAAGGAAAGCACATCAATGCAACAAGAAGAGAAAAAAACACAGTAAGGACTGTGCTGGATCACAGAAGCCCAGCATTTCTCTCTGGATTGTATTCTCTGCTGTATGCCTAGGCCCAAGATTTGAGCTTTTGAGAGGCCTCATCCACGGAGGACTCCATTCCCTTGTAGGCTAATCGACACACGTGGAAAGGCTAGAACCAGAGGTGTCTGGCTGCGCACATAATCTACCCAATGAATACCACCTAAACACGTAGAAAAACACAATACTAGTGTGACAATGGAAACAACGCAGGCCAGCGTCACACATAGAGAACGAAGATGACAATTCTGATGACCAGATAATGACCAACAAACTAATCAATCTCTCAGATAAGGACTTTAGAAAAACAATATGGAAGTTGCTCAAAGAACTCAAAGAAACCATGGACCAAGTTGAACAGAAAACTAATAAGAACCAAGAAAATATGATGACACAAATCGCAAAACTCCAAACTGAAATAACATGTCAACTAACAGACCTGAAAAACTCAGTAAATGAATTGAATGGTAAAATGGATGATCTCAACACCAGGGTAGAAGAAGCTGAGAATAGAATTGGTGCTGTGGAAGATGAGATAAATAACAACTCCATACAGCGGGAGA